>VMDO01009397.1:0-77557 GCA_007922755.1 Pedetes capensis | reverse complement strand
GTTAGGTGCCGTCGAGTCGGTATCCGACTCATAGCGACCCTCTGTACAACAGGGGAAACACTATTGTCAGTGCTTCTCTGCTGTTCATAGGGTTTTCAATGGCAGATTAATTTTTGGGAGGGGATTGCCAGGTCCTTCTCCCAAGCCTACAGCTTCTGGTGTTCCCAGGCGGTCTCCCATCCAGGTACTAACCAGGCCCAACCCTGCTTAGCTTCCGAGATCTGACAGGATCGGATGCCACAGGGCTACAGCTGCAGGCATAAGTGATGGTAAAAAGTTATATTGTCATAACTAATTTTCATAGAAAATCTTCTAGTATGTCTAAAGTGTAAACAAAATATCAATTAGATATAATGGTTCTATTAATCTCTTAATATGTTATTTAATACCACCCTATTTTAATGATGGCAAAAAATTATGACCAGATTGTTGTTGTTGTTAGATCCCACTCATAGTGACCCTCATAGAGTTTGCAATGACTGATTGTTTTCGGGATTGCCTCAGGAGTGGATTGCCATGTCCTTCTCCCATGTTTGTGGTGCTAGCGATCGAACCCAGGGCTTCTGAGAGTGTAGAGCAGCACTCGACCAACTTAGCTAAACCTCAGCCCCATGATCAGAGTAGAAAACGTTAAATAACAAATAAGTAATTTTATTGTTTCTCTTTATTATGATTAATATTAGTAATAATAGTATTACCATAGTAATGCATAAATAAAGGCAAACTATTTTTTACAATGGCCTAGTTATTTTAGACACCTGCAGCCATAGCCCTGTGGCATCTGATCCCATCAGATCTCGGAAGCTAAGCAGGGTCGGACCTGGTTAGTATCTGGATGGGAGACCACCTGAGAACACCAGAAGCTGTAGGCTTGGGAGAAGGACTTGGCAACCCCTCCCCCAAAAAATCAATCTGCCATTGAAAACCCTATGAACAGCAGAGAAGCACTGACAATAATGTTTCCCCTGTTGTACAGAGGGTCGCTATGAGTGGGATACCGACTCGATGGCACCGAACAACAACAAGTTACTTTAGACAGACAGTTAAGGTTACAACCTGTCAAGAGAGTTGAGGAAACTTTCAAGGTTAGCAGCTTTTTCATGGAGAGGGAGAGCCTGTTTTCTGTCTTCCTCAGATTCACAAAGGAAGATGAGAAACAGATCCAATGCTTCTTTCATCATTTTTTCTTCTGTTTTCCTTTTATTCCATTTTCACAGGGAAAGTTTTAAGAACTGACGTGTCCAATATACAAGGACCAGATTTCAAAAGAAAAAAATTTTAAGGTTATTTATTTATTTAGTTTTGTTTTTTGAGGCAGGGTCTCACTATATATCCCCACCTGGCCTGGCACTCCATATATAAACCAGGCTAACCTCTAACTTACAGGGATCCTCCTGTTTTTGCCTCACCAGTGTTGGGATTACAGCCACACACCACCATACCTGGCCCAAAAGAGGAATTTTTAATAATGATAGAGCATATACGTGGAAGAGGAAAATAGAATGGGGAGGAAAGGCACACAATTTCAGCCTGAGTAAGGTGTGTGGAAGAAGTATCCTAGCTGGGCGTGGTGGTGCACTCCTATAATCCTGGGGACTCAGGAGACAGAGGCAGGAGAATCACGAGTTCAAGGCTGGCGACAGCCTGTGTAATTTAGCAAGACCCTGTCTCAAGATAAAAAAAAATGGGCTGGGGGTACAGCTCAGTGGTAGAGTACTTACAAAGTATGTGTGAGGTCCTGTGTTCAACCCCTAAGGACAATAACAACAAAAAATCCTGAAATGAGACAAAGGGAGTAGGGGGAGGGGATAATGGCTAAAAAAGTGAGAGAAGAACAATAGGGAATGTGTTGTTGTTAGGTGCCAATGAGTTGGTATCTGACTCATAGCAACCCTGTGTACAACAGGCGAAACACTATTGTCAGTGCTTCTCTGCTGTTCATAGGGTTTTCAATGGCAGATTGATTTTCGGGAGTGGGTTGCCAGGTCCATCTCCCAAACCTACAGCACTTGGTGTTCCCAGGTGGTTTCCCATCCAGGTACTAACCAGGCCCGACCCTGCTTAGCTTCTGAGATCTGATGCCACAGGGCTATGGCTGCAGGCAATAGGGAATGTAGATGATTACAAATCACCATTAAAGAATCTAAAGTAGCAAGACCATAACTTTATTTTTCCCCATAAAGGACTTGATAAAGATGATTCTTTATCAAGCATTGGAAAGCTTTGAGAGAAAGTCACTGACTTCACACGCAGAATCATTTGAGCTGCTCCTCAAAGGCGTCTATGGTCAAAGGTGACCTATGGTCATAGGTGACCTATGACTTGCCTTCACCTCTTACCTGGTCTAGAATTTTACCCTTTTCCCCATTCCTTTGTATGACACACCAAAGGGATGGTTATCTTAAGCCATGGTTAAGGCTTTTGTAGATAGGGAGAGGTTTTGGTGGTTGTTTCAGTCTAGCACACAAGAAGTTACCACCTTAACTCATACCACTTGAAAACACCTAGAGCCTGATAGGATCCTCAAGAAACTGTTTGTGGGGAGGGAATCACAAAGATAGGATTTGCACTCCTGAGGTCACCTTCTGGGTACAAATATTTGAAAACACCAGTCCTAGGAGGGCCGAGCCTGGAATCCCATCAGAAGCATACTCCAAGAGAGGCCAAGTGGCTACCCAAAGTGAAGAATATGGGAAAGTGAGAAGCATGAGTTTATTTTTTAACATTTGTTTTATGTAGGGCTTACTTTAGCTGGGTGTCTGTTGACAGCCTAACAGGTCCCTTACTGTCTTCAGCAGGCTGGTGTAAAAAGGAAGATAAAAAATTCACTGTCTGGAACACTCTGGTGGTTCTCTTGAGAGTCCTGAACTAAGTGGGGGCTAATTCCTTAAAAATTACAAACTGGCTAGACACGCTGGAGCACGCCTTGTAATGCCAGCAATTTGGGAGGCAGAGGCAGGAGGATCACAGGTTTGAGGCCAAGAGGTAGCTTCCATAACTTAGCGACCTGTCTCAAGATAAAAAATGTAAAAATAGGCTGGAGGTGCAACCCAGTGGTAGAGGCCCTAGGTTCAACCCCTAAGTACCAGAAGAAAAAATTTACAAACTCTTTGAATAGTCTCATTTGGTCAGATTTAAGAAGCAATTGAAATAGTACTGAATGGTAAATAGTAGTCCAGTACATTTAAAAATGAGGATGATTGTTTTAATAAACATTGTAAGCTGGAATCCTCTGAAAGGATGTTTATGGGGGGGGACCTTACTTGATTTGTAAGATCCAAATAGATGGAGAGGAGGGTGATGATAATCTGATTCATTCATTTATTCTTTTGAGAAATGTTTATGAAGCTATATAGAAGATAAAATTCATTGACTAATTGTTTTTTATTTTTAATACAGTAAGAAATAGTTAAAACTTCTGTGTGGTGATGCAACAAGTTTTAGTACATAATTCACTTCGTAGCAGTAATGTTTCATTTGTTTTGTGTTCCAAAGGCTTAACAACACTTAATTTGGTCAAATTATTTTACTTACCAATTTAAAAGACAAAATTCACATTCTTCCCACAGAAGCTGAGATTTTAGTTAAGTACACCTTATTTACTAGACTCCAGGGCTCCACATACATACTAAATGAGATTTTTTTTTTTAAGATTAGTATGTTCTCAGGAGTCTTTCACAACTTTTCCTGACCAGTTCCATTTCTGTCTGGATTGTGAAACTGCTGCTGACACATGCTTTGGAAGGGAATAAACTTATAACTCTCTAAAGATATTAAGCAAACAATGAGTTTATACAAAGCAAAAAGTGGATCAAAAAAAATACCATCTGGCGAATGTCTATGAAATAGCAAACACAACAATTTTTACAACATTTCTGGACATTATGACGAACCAGCATTGACATCCATAGATGCAACTCAGAGAAATGGCAAAAGTCTGGGCTGTTAAATGGCTAAGTAGAAATGGGCCTAATGTCCATTGATTGCTAATCTGTGTGTTGCCCATCAGACAACACAATATCCCCTTATTTGGATATAACAGTAATAATACAAATAATTTTATTTACCGATGTTAAGAAAAATTAGTAATTCGACTAATGAGTGGTCACTGTTACTGTAACATTGCTTTATTTCGATGGAAAAGTTTAACTGTTAGACACCTGCCAAGGATGCATGTTACCTTCCAAAGAGCACTTGTTATGGGAAAAGGAGAGGGAATAAAATAGTTTGCAGCAAGCTGCAGCCTCATTGGAGCCCTGGAAGCATTATCCTCCTCTTGCCTCTTATTATTCAGGAATTTACATAGATGATTAGGCTGGGCATCTTAGAAATTTCAAAACCAAGCAATCTTTTTTGTTCTTTCCTAACAAAATATATTTATGTATTATGTAATGCATATTATGTAATACATACAAAATATATTTATGTATTATGTAATGACAGGCACATGACCTGACAAAGGCATTGCTTGGCCATGTTGTTGTGAACATCATAGAGTGCACTTGTACAAATGAAAATGACTATGCCACTAAGTGATATAATCTTATAGACCTACTGTTGTGTATGTGGTCCATTTTTGACTGAAATGTCATTTTACAGTACATAACTAAAATCACTCAGGCTTAGAAGCCCTTTCAAGTATAATTTATGTTTGTGGATCACTACTTTATCTTGGCAGAAGATTATGCCAAGGGAAATTATGCCAAGAAGATTATTCACCTGGCTTCTGGGAAGGCTGAGACTGTTATTGAACCTGAGGCATCATTAAACTATGTCCAAAATTTAACCTTCCCACCCCTTTCTTAGCAGACAGTCAAGTTGTCTAGTGTGGAACCAAATCCAATTGAAAGCATGTGAGGTTTGTTGTTGTTGTTGTTGTTGTTAGGTGCCTTCGAGTCGGTGTCCAACTCATAGTGACCCTGTGTACAACAGGCGAAACACTCTTATCAGTGCTTTGTTGCTATTCATAGGGTTTTCAATGGCAGATTGATTTTTGGGAGTGGGTTGCCAGGTCCTTCTCCCAAGCCTACAGCACCTGGTGTTCCTAGGCAGTCTCCCATCCAGGTACTAACCAGGCCCAACCCTGCTTAGCTTCCAAGATCTGATGGGATCAAATGCCACAGGGCTACAGCTGCAGGCATGTGAGCTTTAGATTTCTTATTTTGTATTTATACCTTAACAACAATAATTTTAATAATATTAACAGTTACCATTTTTCTAAAACATACTATATGCCAGATAATATGCTATTACTTCATTATTTTATTTACTCATCAAGCAATAATTTTCCTTGAGAACTATTAGAGTTGTCTTCATTTCTATAGGTGAGTGAACTGGGCTAAAGGAAGTTAAAACAGCTTGTCTGATGTAGTAAGAAGCAGAGTGGAGTTGGAGTATAGCTCAGTGGTACAGTACTTGCCTTGTATGCACAAGGCTCTGGGTTGGATCCCAAGTACCACACACACACAAGTCAGATTTTGAACATAGACTTTTTCTGACTCCTTTCAAAGCTCAGTTAAGAGTGACATCACATAACAAAATAAGTACAAAATCTCTGAAATGTTTGTTCATGGCCAGTAGTTTTCAAATAACTTTTTATTATTTTCAATAAGAACAGTTTGGAAACTAAGTGCTTCTTGCTTTCCTTTTCTTCTTAGACTAATAGTCTTGCTCCCTGTATTCCTTTAGTCCTTATTTATTTATTTGTTTGTTTATTTATTTATTTACCTACCCAGGTAAATAACCTGTCCAGGGCCTTGCACCTGGTAGGTAAGCTCTCCGCCACTGAGCTATATCCCAGGCTCTGCTCTCCTGCTCTAAAACAGAAAGAATCAACAACAAAAAAGACCAGCCCCACAGTATGTACTATCCAAATTTATCCCACTTTATTGTCAAAACAATTTTAGGAGGTTTAGCAAGGTTACAGGATTTGCCATCATTGTTAAATTGGCAGAGAGATGCCAAGATGGATTTGAACCTATGCTATCTGAGCCCATACCTTATGTTGATAACTGCCAAATTTTGCCACTAAACCTACTTCTGTGACAAGATCATGACCAGGTCAAGCATTCAGCTGGAGGCAAGTGATGATCTCTCCATAGGAATAATATTCTCATTTGCTTCTCCAGCTTTTCAGTAGGCCAGATGGTTATACTCACCTGGTGCACAAGTATGAAAACCAAGGTGACAAATCCAGCCCTGAGAGACCTGAGGCACTGAAGTTCTTCATATCTACTTTTCTAACTTGTATAGCTACATGGCTGCAATTCACTAAAACCTGATTCTAGTCTTCAACCTAATCTAATGTAATAGATTAATGGATTCAACTAGGATCTTTGTCTTTGCCTTTGAGAAATAGTGAGTTGGGCATCTGTACTGAATTTCAGTTGAAGATAACAATTAGAATAAATTAGCAGAAAATAAAAATGATTTTCTCTTCTATAATGAAGCAGTTAAGGGCTTGCCTACACATTTCATCTCCATCACTTCCTACCTGTATAGCTTTAGGCAAGTTGTTTAAACTCTCTGAGCCTCAGTTTTCTCTTCTTTTTTTTCTACCAGGATAGGATAATAATGCTGATGTTATAGGATTTTGGAAGGTATAATAAACATGAGTAAGTGATCAATAATGTACTTAGTGCAGGTTTTGAACAGTGTTTAATTAATGACAATTCTTATCATTTAACCTGAGTTGACAAGACATTCACTTTGACTCTTCTGCCTAAAAGCTGCTAAAACAAGCTTCAAATAGGCTTTGAGGTAGAGTTCAATAAGCTGACAAATCTGAAAGATTAAGAGTACATTTTAAGATCTAATATTTATTTATTAGGTTTATTATTTATAAATATTATAGTTTGTTCCTTGTTAATTCATCTAACATTTGATGTGGCATCCACAATGTAGTTCAGTTTAGAATGAATGGTACTTAATGAGGTATGTGAAAAAAGAAAAAAATCTGGTTCTATTCTTTGCAAACAAAATACAAGCAATCATAAAAATCCTCAACTCCATTAGAGTTACATAGGTTTGTGACTAATCAAGTGTAATGAATTTCTCTTTGAAATGTAAAAGCATTCTTAATAGCATTTCATTGTCTTTTAAATATAGAAGTATTGTTAATAACATCTTTTTTCAACTTTATAGCTTTTCAACTTTATAATTTCTCAAAGTATCACCTGTTTTTCCTGAATATAGCATGTTTCATTTTTACTGATTTAATTACAGTAAATTTATATTCCATTCAGAATTGTTTTTCCTTATCCTTGATTTTATATATTGCATTTTTATTGACATTTTTAGTGTATAGTTTAATGGGTTTCAGTTTGACATTTCCATACATTCATATTATTGTACATTGCTTATATCCACCTCCCTGTTTACCCTGTCATGGACTCCTCCTCCCCAACCCCTTCTTCCCCACCAATGGTCTATTTTCATGGTGTGTGTGTGTGTGTGTGTGTGTGTGTGTGTGTATCTCATACCACATTTTGCTTATTCACTCATCTGTTGATGGGCACCTAGGTTGACTCCATAGCTTGGCTATTGTTAATAGCACCACAATAAACGTGGATGAGTGGTATCTCTATGATATGTTAACCTCTATTTCTTTGGATATATACCCAGGAGAGCTATGCCTGGGTCATATGGTAGCTCTTATTTTACATTTTTGAAGACCTTCCATACTGATTTCCATAGTGGCTGCATCAACCTACATTCAGCAGTTACTAGGTTTCCTTTCTTTCTGCATCCACACCAACATTTATTGTTTGTTTTGTTGATGCTAGCCATTCTGACTGAGGTGAGATGGTATCTCAATATACTTTTGATTTGTATTCCCGTGATGGCTAAAGATGTTGAATATTTTTCCACATGACTGTTGGCCATTTCTATTTCTTCTTTTGAGAAGTCTCTGTGCAGTTCATTTGCCTATGACTTGACTGAATATTTTGCTTTTCTGGTGTTTAATTTTTTAGTTCTTTATAGATTCTGGATATTAATTCCCTGTCTGATATATAGCTGCAAAGATATTCTGCCATTCTGTAGGTAGTCTCTTCACTCTGCTATGTCTTTTGTTGTACAAAAAAAATTCTGACTTCTGGTATAAAATGGCAGATTAGAGGCAGCCTCCTTATGATGCAGTAAAACAAAAAAATCAGAATAGAGTGAATGGACTCTACTCAAAAGAGACAAAGACTGGAAAAGCACAGAAATTACAAAAGAGGTTATAGGATGGTGTCAGAGTAAAGAACAGAGCTGAGCAGCCAGAGGGAGTGAGAGGGGGGAGGGGAATCAGAGCTTTCATCCAAAAAGGTGACTTTTAATTTCATGCAATCCCATTTGTCAATTCTTGCTATTATTTCCTGAGCTATTTGGGCCTTTTTCAGAAAGTCCTTGCCTATGCCTATGTCTTGAAGTATTTGCCTCATGAAAACTCTGGGTTCAATCCCCAATACAACAGAAAAAGAAAAGAAAAGAAAGATAAAGTACTGAAGTGACTTCTTTGTGTGTCCTTTAATACTGGAATCTGGTAGGTACAGATGTTGGTTGGTTGCTATCTGACCTTGGCTCAGAGTTGCCGGTATCCAAATTTCCTCTCACTACATGGAGTCATCTCCTCTCCCTGGGTGATGGGGCAACCATCTACCTTGCCCAAGCCTCCTGCTGCCTAAACTTCTTAGAATGTCAGTGCCCCACCTTCTTCCTCTCTACAACTGCTGCAGCTGTGTTGCACCCTGGGGATGTGGCCAGTTAACCTCAGGCTTCCTGACAGGTGATTATTCTTCATTTTGCATCCTGGGAGTAACTCAATTTTACACAGTAGGTTTCCTCTCAAGATAGCACTCAGTCTCAGGCCTCTGAGATATGGAGTTTGGCAAAATGGATGTCTTCTCCAATGCTGAACCCGTACCCCCAGTCAAGAAGAGCCACGATCTCATCAAACTCCCTAATGGATCCAAAGGTTTCAAGGACTATGGACTTGTTCTGTGGGACTGCCAGTCTGCTTGCCAGGGTTGTCTGCCGTACCTTTTTGGATGAAGGGTCTGATTCCTCTCCCCCACTGGGAGATGTGTCCTCTTCTGTGATTTCTGTGCTTTTCCACTCTTTGTCTCTTTTGAATAGAGTTCATTCACTCCTATTCTGATTTCTTTGTTTTACTGCGTCATAGGTGGCTGCCTCTAATCTGCCATTTTATACCATAAGTCTTGAGTTTTTTAGACACGGATTCTATCCTATAACTTCATAGTTATGTAACTTCATAGTGGTGATATATACAAAACACCATAACCCCAGCATTCACTTGTGTTTGCAAAAAAGAAATACAGTGGGTTGTGGAGTTTCCTGGTTGATTTAGCATTTGTATGCATTACATTTCAAATTGTTCTTGCTCCAAGTTCACCTCCAGACACTTTTACAAATTGTATAATTACCACCCCTTTGGTTCAGTACCTCTAGAACTGCTAAATCCAATCCATTTCCTGAGGGATTTGGAAAGGCAATTTTAATGGAAATTGGATATTTGTATCAAAATAAAATACTCTAAACAAAGTTAGTTTTGTTTTTATAACATTTCCCAGAAAAGTCTATAAATTTACAAGACACCTCCCCCACCTCATTCACTGCATTTTATGCATTTCCCACTAGCTGAACATCTCACAATGGTAATTAATCCACTGACCATCAAGAGAACTAAGTAAGAGATGATGGTCAGTGAAAAATATTTATTGACCAGTTTGTACTAAATAACGAGGATCTAGAAATGAATGAGATACATCTCTAAAGAGCTTACTTATATGATGGATATAGTGGCACATGCTGTAACCACAGCTATTTGGGAGCTTGAGGCAGGAGGATCACAAGTTTCAGGCCAGACTGTGCAACCAATCAAGATTCTGTCTCAAAATAAAATTTAAAAAGTCTGGAGATGTAGGCCAGTGGTAGAGTACTTACCTTGCATGAGCAAGGCATGAAGTTCAAAATATACAACAACAACAACAAAACTTACAGTTAAGACAGTCATTGGACAACTTGAACAGAATCTTCCTTTATTATGAAAAGAGGACATCTTTAAGTGATCAAATGGGTGTTACTGGGGGGTATATATTATAGGTATTTTTTCTTCTTTCTCTTTAGTGATCTTTATCAAATTTATTGTGAAAATAAAAGTATTTGAACATTGTTGTTGTTAGGTGCTATCAACTAGAACTCAACTCATAGTGACACTACAACACAATGAAACACTACCCAACACTGTGGCATGCATACAACCTTTCTATGTTTGAGACCATTGTTACAGTCACTGTGTTTCTTCTTGTTTTGAGTTGTGTCACATCCACAAATGGAGGTCCCATTCCTGTCATTAAAATTGCATCTCTCAATATGCATGAGTGTTAACTCAAAATGGATAAAAGACCTCAACATAAAACCAGAAACTTTAAAACTAATATAAGACAAGATAGGCAATACATTCCATCATATAGGCATAGGAAAGTATTTCCTTAACAGGACTCCAATTGCTTAAGAAATCGCAACAAGAATAGATGAATGGGATTATATGAAATTAAAAAGCTTCTGTACAGCAAAGGAAACAATTAACAGAGTCAAGGAAACCCCCACGGAATGGTAAAAAATTTTCACATCCTACACATCAGACAAAGGTCTAATGACCAGAATTTATAAAGAACTCAAGAAAAAAATTCCCAAGAAACCAACCCATACACAAATGGGCAAAGGAACTGAATAGAGAGTTTTCAAATGAAGAGGTCCATAACGCCATGAAACACATGAAAAAATGCTCACTATCCCTAGCCATTAGGGAAATGCAAATCAACTCTGAGATTTCTCCTTACACCAGTAAGAATGGCCAAGATCAACAAAACAAATAACAATAAATGCTGGCGGGTTGCGGAGAAAAGGGAACACTCTTACATTGTTGGTGGAACTGTAAATTGGTCCAACCACTGTGGAAGTCAATATGGAGGTATCTTAAAAGACTAAAAAGTGACCTACCATATGAGCCAGGTATAACACTATTGGGAATTTACCCAAAGGGAGATGTGTCATCATACCACAGAGACACCTGTATCTCCATGTTCAACGCAGCACTTTTCACAATAGCAAGATATGGAATCAACCAAAGTGCCCATCTACAGAAGAATGGATAAAAAAAACTACAGTACATATACACTATGGAATACTACTCAGCAATCAAAAAATGAAATAATGCCATTCACAGCAAAATGGATGGAATTGGAGAAAATTATTTTAAGTGAACGAACACAAGCTCAGAAAGAGAAATACCACATGTTCTCACTCATGTGGGAGCTGAATCAAAATTATGAAAAGGAAAAAATCCTATGCAGAGGTTGGAACATAATCAAAAAAAGCCAAGAATGGTATTATTATAGATGGACTAGAAAATTCATGTAATAGTTCTGACAATGTAAAAAGAAAGTTCATTACAGAAAAAGTTTCTATCTTAAACAGAATTGGAACCCAAAGATATATAGAAAAATATTACCATAAAAAGACAAGCAAATGAAAGAGAAGTCTTTGGGGGGTGGGATTTGGGGAGGAAGTGCACAAGAGGGTAAGGGGGAATTTATATGTACAATGTACAACAAAATGCATATATGGAAATGTCACAATGAAAACCATGTCAGAATGAATCACATTAAGGTGTACATTAAAATTTTCCAATTAAAAAAGGAGAAAAAGTTCTTCTTAGATCTTTTTCCTTCTGCTTTAATCATTATATATTCTGTTGAACTAGGTAAGGTCTAAACATTAATGTCATTGAAAGTTATTATTGATTCTTTGAAATAATTCATTTAAAATATTTCTGAAGACAAGAATTTTACAAGACATTTGCATGGCATTAAAAACCCTTCTTTCTCAGAATAAAAATCTCACTCGTTACTATTTGTTACTTTAAACTGTGCAATAGAATCCAGCAACTTCTATAGTTATCTGTTCAGCCTCAACTGTGGACTCCAAAATAACAAATGACATTTGTCAACCACTCTTTCTTGTTGACTGGCTGTATGTCTTCTTTCTAATGACTACTGGCTAGCAAAGAACATTAAGTCATTTGCAGAGACTTTTTACACTGGGTAGAGCTTTCTAAGCCTTCTAAAAATAAAGACTAGTCTTGGTAGCATCATGCTTTTAATGCCCTGAGTTTGTTTTATTACACAACTCAGCTATAAATACTGCCAATGAGTCTCTGTTTGAAGACTGTGTCAATCTTTCAGTACTAAAATGAGGACATATGTCCTTCACAATGTAACTTCTTTATGGGAGAGGGGAAAAAAAAGAAATTCTTTCTGATTTTAGCTCTACCAGCAAATTTTGTTTCTAGTTGTTATAACAATTATGCAGAAATAAAATCCTTTTAATGCTTGGCGAAATTTTGTTTAGGGGATGGAACACAGGGAAGCAAAAGAAATGTGTGTAGCACAATTTCTCACATAGGGAACTGCGGTATAACAAATGCTTAGAGTTTATTTTGTAGATAGTGAATATAGTTTAATTGAAAGTTTGGCAATCTCATCAAATTAAACCTAGCTGTTTTTGTTTTATGTCTCTTTGTCTTTGGCACTATTTGAATACAGATGACCTTACAAGTGATACCATCTCCCTCATCCAAATTCCTGCTGTCCTGGGACTCAGTTCAGGGGAATGCCTGAAATCCCACAATTCCCTTGTCCATTCTTCTGTCCCTGTGAAAATGTTAATAACTCCCGACTAGTTGACACATTGCTGACACACTCCTGTAGTCTTTTATTAGGAGCCTGGTCTCCAATTTCATTGATAAAATCTTTTGTTTTCTTGCAACTCAAATAATAGGTCAAGTCTGAGGCTGTTCATAAAATTCAGTGGGAGATAATATTTGTAGCAAAATTAAAATACTTGCTTCAAGCCAGACTTCTGTTTAAAATGATTGTATAATTGACAATGAACTTATAAAATATTTAGCATTTGTAAAACTCATAGGGCCATATTATAAATACAGTATGTTTAAATGTTCTGTCTTAGAGTAATTTTACAGAACCTAACTGTGGTGGCCATCCTCAAAGATGGTCCCCAATAATCCCAGTCTTCTGGATTTTATATTTTTGTGTAGTCCCCTCATACCGTATACCAGAGTTAGTTTATTAGGTAAGCAATAGAATATGGTCGATGCAATTGTATGTAACTCCTGAGATTGTATTATAAAAGCCTGTGTAGCTTCTGTCTTGATTGCTTTCTTGGATTATTCACTCTGAGGAAAGTCTATATTATATCATAACCATCTCTGGGTAGAAGTCCATGTGAAGAAGAGAAGCCTCTACTAACATGAGAGATCTCAGAAGCAGAACCTGTCTCCCAGTCAATGAGACTTCCGACGACTACAGTCTTATTCACATCTTGACTGAAACTTCATGACTTTGAGCTAGAATCACCTCAGTTAGCCTCTCCTAGATTCTCAATCCTTAGAAGCTTTGTGAGATAATAAATGCTCATTGTTTTAAGCCACTAAGCTGTGGGAAAACTTGTTACCTCGCTATTGAGAACTAATATAATTACTCATTCACCATTAGTCTCCAGAACCCATAGGCTGAAGTCCCCAAGACACATCATAACTTAGGACAAAATGTCTGCCAAGGACAGAAACATAAACCAGACAAGGTAAGCTTAAATGCTGACAAAAGCCAGGCAGGCAGGGACCATGGAGAATCGAGGATGGTTCTCCAGGTCTAAGGATGGAAATAGCTATAGACATTTGTTGCCATACAGAATTTGGATGGTGATGTTTGATTTTTCAAGGTATACTACATATAGGTTTGCCTCACCCAAACACCCTTTATGCTCTAAATCATTAGTAAAAATGAATCAACTAAGTCTATGACCCCTGCCAGTGAATGTTTCATGAAGAGGCCCATGACTCAATTCTGGCCAAGAAGGTTTTAAGAGAAATCTTCTGGAAGATGTTTTGGAAGGACATTTTTTGCTCCTAAAAGAGAGGCCCAGAAAGAACAATTCTGTGTCCTTGCTCTCAACAGAGGCTCTACCTAGATATGATGTCATTTTCTGGCAGTCTGAAGATGAAACCAACATTAAGATGGCCAAGCAAAGAGAAAGAGAAAGAGAGAGAGAGAGGCAGGCAGAGAGAGAGAGAACTCGAGCTAGGAGCTCAACAGCATACTTAGACACTAAAGCACACAGTCCTGGGAGACTTAATATTTCCTATTGTATAAGACCAGTTAGTACAATGCTCCTCTGCATGCTCCGAGGATCCAGGTTTGATCCCCAGCACTGCAAAAACAGGAGAAGGACATGGAAATCCACTCCCAATACAATCCTGAAACAATCAGTCATTAAAAGCCCTATGAGGGTTGCTATGAGTTGGACCTGACTTGAAGGCACCTAACAACAAGAAGTCCATATATATTTTTTTAATTTTTTTTTTTTTTTAGTATTGATGGTGAATCCCAGGGCCTTGAACATACTAGGCAAGTGGTCTACCACGAGATGTACCCTCAGCCCCCTTTTTCAATTTTTTATTTGGAGACATGGTCTTGCTAAGTTGTGTATTCGGCCTCTGGCCTCAAACTCACAATCTTCCTGTTTCAGCTTCCAGAGTCACTGAGGTTACGGGTGTGCTCTAGGGCACCTAGCTTTACAATCTCTTGTCTTAATAAAGTTTGTGTTGAAGGTTATTTTACAAACAGAAGCATTCACAGAGATATTTTGTAAAAAGCTTGTTGTTGTTGTTAGGTGCCGTCGATTCGGTATCCGACTCATAGCGACCCTCTGTACAACAGGGGAAACACTATTGTCAGTGCTTCTCTGCCGTTCATAGGGATTTCAATGGCAGATTGACTTTTGGGAGTGGGTTGCCAGGTCCTTCTCCCATTGTAAAAAGCTGGTAATCCATAATTTGATGTGTGAGCTGCTAATTTTCAAATAATATCTAAACTTCCATTTCTAGAATGGAATGCACATCCATCTTACTGGCTGCTGATTTGTGACCTTTTTTGTGGTCATGACACTACCACACTATAAAAAATGAAAAAGCCTCCTTTACATTTTCCTGGAAGAGCTCATTTGTTCAATAACTGTTCATCTGCTATCACTTGAAGGCTAATCAATGTAGAATGCATACTTCTTTCCATCAAGAAGATAATAATGCCGACAACTTTGGAACAGTGTGATTATGATTGTGAAATTGTATATGCTCAGCATGCTGTGCTTGCAAATATTTTAAGAGCAGAATTTGGTTAGAGAAAATTTCACAGTTTGAACAAGGATTTAAAGGATGTGGAAAATTTTGTCATACTGACAAGAGTTTAGGTAAATTTGTGCTTACCGTAGAAGAGCCAAGTGTTATACAGTTGTATAAAAGTCAATGCAATCAGGGTGTGGTGTGTAAAATAAAGGAAACTTTTTTTTCCTGTTACAATCTGCACTGATCAAATAATAACCAAAATATTGAATTTAATTCTATGAGCTACAGTGTAATGAAGATACTGTCATACTTGGGTTTAGTCAGAGAAGGACTTCTAGTATACAACATGAAAATAAGAAATGGTAGAAGAAATGCTGGTATATTTAGTCTAGAAAAGCAAAAAAGCCCTGCAAATTGTCTTCACAGACCCAAGTGATAGCCATCTTCTCAGTGTCCTACACTTAACATAAAAGTCCTAATTCTTGCCTGGGCATGGTGGCACATGTCCATAATCTCTGTGACTTGAAAGGCAGAGGAGGCAGGAGGATCACAAGTTAGAGGTCAGAGGCAGCTTGCATAATTTAGTGAGATCTTGTCTCAAAAAGAAGTAAAAAATAGGTTGGAGGTGCAGCCCAGTGGTAGAGCACTTGCCAAGCATGCCTGAGAACCAGGGTTTAACCCCCAGTACTGAAAAAAATGAAAGTAAAGATTAGAACTTTTTTTTTTAACCCCAAAGATGAAACAAGAAAAAACACAGTAAGCAAAAAATGGGAAAAGAGAGATTTGAGCATTTATGCTTCACATGATAAATACTACTAAGAGCCCTCAATAATGTGGAGAATTAATGTTCTTGGATCTGCCCATTCCAAACCAGCATATTTCTTTCTTGAGCATGGAGAGGACTGGAGGAAAAAGGAGTCTCTGGCATCCAATGAAAACCAAAAAGCCAATAACTAATAGGGATTGAACCCAGGGCTGCTGGATTCCACAACTGTCACCTCCTTCTTCCCACCTCTCTACCAATTGTTGTTGTTGTTAGGTGCCGTCGAGTCAGTATCTGACTCATAGCGACCCTCATAGGGTTTTCAATGGCTGATTGTTTCAGGATTGCCTTGGGAGTGGATTGCCAGGTCCTTCTCCCATTTTTGCGGTGCTGGGAATTGAACTTGGGACCTCAGAGACTGCAGTGCAGTGCTCTACCAACTGAGCTAAATCCCAGCCCTCTCTGTCAATAAGATAAGCAAAAATCACATCTGAATAAAATGGTTAGAGGCAACTTCTAGCTCAGTAGAAGAAATTTTTTTGAGTGATTTGGACTTCCTGGAGATGGAGTGCTAGAATTTAGCTCAGTTGATAAGAGTGCTTGCTCTGCATGCTCTGAAACCCTGGGTTCGATTCCTAGCACTGAAAAATTGGGAGAAGGACCTGGCAGCCAACTTTTGAAACTCTCCCAGAACAATCAGCCACTGAAAACCCTATGAGTAGCACAGGCCAGGCATGCCACCATGTCAGTGTTTCATTCTGTTGTATGTCGGATCTCCATGAGTCCGACTTGATTTCACAGCACCTAACAACAAGAGATGGAGTATGTTGGGTTTCAAACAGAAATTTCCCCACCATTAAGTTTTAAAGAAATAGATGAAGGTTTACTTCTCAGGAAGCTCTGGAAGGATTCCCATATTTGACAGGAAGTCAGAGCTTCAAATCCTTTCCAACACGAAGATTCTGTCATTCATTCTCAGATCACTGGAAAGCAGTTTGAGTGCCACTTTTACTTCTCTCTGTTTACTCTTTGCATATGTAGCCACAGCCCACTTGCAACTATACGGCTGAGGGATTTGAAACTACTCACTCTTCTTAAGCAAACTCCTCAGGAAAAATGTTTTACTGGAAATGTGAAGCATTTCACCTGATTTCAGGGACAACATTTATTGAGAAGGAAGGAGGTGTATTGTCTCAATTACCTCTCACAGAGATATATCTTGTAAACCCTATTACTTACCCGCCCCCCTTTGTAACTGATGAGGAGCCTCTGGCTTAAGGAAATAGGGAAGACTTGTCTAATGTTTCACAGTGGTTAAGCTCTAAAGACACATGGAGCACAGGTTTGATTCTAAGGACAAAGAAATTAGTTTTGGAGATATATGTATACATATATGCCTCACCTATTAGTACATATTATTTTAGTAACTCTAAATATAAGCCTGCCTGCAGCTGTAGCCCTGTGGCATCTGATCCCGTCAGATCTCGGAAGCTAAGCAGGATCGGGCCTGGTTAGTACCTGGATGGGAGACTGCCTGGGAACACCAGAAGCTGTAGGCTTGCGAGAAGGACCTGGCAACCCCCTCCCAAAAATCAATCTGCCTTTGAAAACCCTATGAACAGCAGAGAAGCACTGACAATAGTGTTTCCCCTGTTGTACAGAGGGTCGTTATGAGTCGGATATCGACTTGACGGCACCTAACAACAACAACAATAAATATAAGCCTGCAGAAGTTATCGACATATAAGTATTATATCAAGTTTAGATGAATTTTAAAAAGTAAATTCAAACCTAAAAAGCAAGCAGTATGCACTTTGTGAGTCAAGTAGACTCTTCCTCTTGAGCACCATATCTGATGTCGACAGCCCCATAGAACCACTGTTACAGTCATTGATCCACTGTGTCTTCATGGCTCAGAGTGTGCAGAGAAGAGAGTGACTAATGCTAGGAAGAGGTATAAACTGCGCCCTCACTGCCAGAGACCTCTTGGTAACAGGAGACTTCTGACCCTGAACCACTATCACTTATTTTCTGGATCTTTTTCTCCCTTTTTACAACTTTTAACTAAATATTATAGTGTCATGTAATTGTACTTTCACTCCTTTGAAAGCCCAATGATGTCTTACAATTTTGAATTTCCCACAACCTCAAGACAGGCCTATTATTATTATTATTATTATTATATTTGATGTGAAAGAGCAATGCTCAATGTTCTTTTAACAATGATATTTGCAACTGGAATTGTAAAAATAAACACTGCCTTCATGTCATGTGTTTGAAAGCTCTTGTTGTTAGGTGCCATGGAATCGGTGTCCGACCCATAGCGACCCTATGTACAACAGGCGAAACACTATTGTCAGTGCTTCTCTACTATTCATAGAGTTTTCAATGGCAGATTAATTTTGGGAGTGGGTTTCCAGGTCCTTCTCCCAAGCCTGTAGCACCTGGTGTTCCCAGGCAGTCTCCTATCCAAGTACTATCCAGGCCCGACCCTCCTTAGCTTCTGAGATCTGATGGGATCAGACACCATAGTGCTATGGCTGCAGGCTTACAAGCTCAGCTTTTCCAATTATAGGCAAGACCTAAGTTGTAAATGGGACTTTTCCAAAAGTAATTTTGTATATTGGTTTTTGGAATGCTGTAAAAATATACATAATGGCTATGTTTCCAAGCCCAACACGTACACGAAGTAACATGATATACCACCATAAAATGAAATGTTTATACATATGTGACCACAGGAAGATGTAGACATGTAGCCCGATGTATGTGTACCCCATGCATACCTCCCACACTGCCCACTTTCCCTGCTGTGTTATAAGTAGGGAGATTCCTCTCTTCAGGTCCTAAGGTTTCCAGTTGTGATTCGGGTCTAGACTCTACCAGAATAGGCTGTGAGGCTGGAGGGCTGACTTGTTGGGCCCCAAATCAATGAGTCTGACTGATGGAATTGAAGGTGAAAAAGGACTGTGGGGGTCCTCCTGGGGACTTCCATGTATTATGGTGGCAAGTATCCACAAGACACCATTTGTTTCTTTCTGTTCCATTTCCTTGCCCCTGTGTTGCCACTGAAGGGAAGAGAAAGAAAAGGAAAAAAACCAGGTGTGGGTTTCTCATAGCTGTAACAAGACAGAGTTGCCTGTTCCTCTCCTTTGGCTTTGGTTTCTGAGAAAGAGAGTGATGAGGATCTGGGTGACTGTGGCTAGGTGGTGGCCTGAGAGAGGTGAAAAAGGTTTCTTTTTGAAAACCTCCCTATTTCTGTGTCCCTCACTGAGATGGGATTGGCTGGGGATGTGGAATTCCTAAACACCTGCCTGTTGGTAGCAGCCAGGGGGAATGAACAAAGAAAGGAAAGGAAACCATAACAGTGGATAGAAGGAATATGTAAAGAACACCTCTATTTAAGTCCTATTTTGCCTGTAAAATAGAAAGCAAAATGCAAATTGAGGCCTTCGAATCCATGGTGCAATTACATAAGGGCTATTTTATTTTCTAAGTAAGGTATGTTTTAAAACTTAAATGATGAGATCCAGATGTGGGATTTTCTAACTCCACTTTGTATATATCAAGTTTATAATCTGTTAAATGTAAGGAGGCCTTGGAGAATCTTTAGTTCTTTGGTACAGAAAGCTGAGGAGACGCCAGACTACCCAAGACTCTGCTTCTCTCTGGAGCTTAGTTCCAACAACCTTTTCTTTTACTCACTTCTTCCTTGTTATTTCCCTCTCTGCAAGGGACATAGATGTGTGGGAATTGCTTGTGCCTTCAAACCTGAAGGAAGTGTGAAATCCATGATCATAAGAATCATGCAGGGAAGGGAGGGGAGGAGCAGCCAAGCCAGCCAGCCTGAATGCTAAGTTAAGCCCTCTCTGGGCCATCAATTATAGCCCAAAGTGGAAGAGGCAGTTGAGAAGAAAAAAGGACTTTGATTAGAGCTGTTGTCTACTATACCAAGAATCTGTGGCTGGCAAACTGTCAACTCCTACCAAAATAAGCAAATAGACCAATCCCAGATATGTATTTATCTTTCACTGACTTCTACAAGTACAGTTTTAACTATATGTTTGGGGCCAGATAATATCAGTAAAAAACAAAATAATGGGTAAAACCATCTTGAATAACCGTTTGAAGAATTCATTCTTGGAGTCCTAATATTTTTTCTTTTACCCAGTTCTCTCTGAAGAAAAATCTATTATTCCATTAATATGAGTGAGAAAAATTCCAAAAGATGATTCACAAAAAATTAAACAAACATGGATTTAAAGCTTGTGTTGTTGTTGTTAGGTGCCATGGAGTCGTGTCCAACTCATAGCAACCCTTATAGGGTTTTCAATGGCTGATTATTTCGAAATTGCCTTGTGAGTGGATTGCCACATCCTTCTCCCATATGGGAGTGTTGCGGTGTTGGGAATCAAACTCAGGACCTCAGAGACTGCACAGCTGTACTCTACCAACTGAGTTAAATCCCAGCCCTGTTTAAAGCTAGGTGTAGGGAATTCAGATATTGACATTTAAATTTTAAGTTTCTCTAGGCTATAATGTATTATGGGACATCATCCCTTCCTCACAAGGAAACATGATTGTGCCAGAAAGTAAAAATACTATCTTCTTTATGGGCTTCCTTTTCCTTGTTTAACTTTAGTAGCATAGTTAGGAACAATTGAAAGGAGAAATCCTTGAATATCCAGCTCCAGTTAATTTTTTTTAAATCCTAAACAAACATATTTTTTGGAATAGTGAGGGGAGGGTGTCAGAAGGGCCTACTAAGCTAAGATCAAGCCAATAAGGACGCTACAAAATTACTCTCAGGCAGAGTTCACTTTGGGGTGGCAAATGAACAGGCTTAATTCAAGTCCCTTGCTCTGCAAAAACCAGGCAAGTATTAGAGAGATGGGCTTTTTGGATGGGATGGAGAGAGGACAGATGAAGTCCTCTCTGGCTAGACGGGAAATTTGTTATTAAGAGGGCCTCACCAAATTCCAATAATAACCAAACAACTGGTGGTGTCCAGGGCACTGCGCGGAAGGTGGGAGGCAGGAAGTAGAAAGGCTCAAGCTCCTTTTCCTGGGTTGGTTCAAGAATTTAATTTCAGCAAACATTTATTGGAGCACGGTGTTAAGCACAGGGATATCAAGCTGAAGGACACATGCTCTTGTCCTTGAAGAGCTCACGTTCAGCAACATGACTTTAACGTTCCTCCTGGGTTTTGGTAACTTTTATCCTGAGAGTTTCTAAGAGAGAGAGTTGCATCTGATTCCATCCATACTTTGTCGTTGTTGTTAGGTGCCGTCAAGTCGGTATCCGACTCATAGCGAGCCTCTGTTCAACAGGGGAAACACTATTATCAGTGCTTCTCTGCTGTTCATAGGGTTTTCAATGGCAGATTGATTTTTGGGAGGGGGTTGCCAGGTCCTTCTCCCAAGCCTACAGCTTCTGGTGTTCCCAGGCGGTCTCCCATCCAGGTACTA
The DNA here is from genome assembly GCA_007922755.1 of Pedetes capensis. Lineage (NCBI taxonomy): Eukaryota > Metazoa > Chordata > Mammalia > Rodentia > Pedetidae > Pedetes > Pedetes capensis. Next base: position 56,118 of record VMDO01009397.1, on the reverse strand, counting down.
ACCAGGCCCCACCCTGCTTAGCTTCCGAGATCTGATGGGATCGGATGCCACAGGGCTACCGCTGCAGGCATCCATACTTTAGAGATTTCAAAACACAGAAAACAAGACACGGGATGGGGGTGGAAGAGAGATGGCCGCAGGGATGCGTGCCAGATTGGGAAGCCGGCAGTCGCCGGCTGTGGTGGTGCTGCCTGCTGGCAAGAGGCACCCACGACCGTCCGGGCACTGGTACTCTAGGGCTTGGATCCCGCAGAGCCAGCCCGTGGCGGCTGCAGCAGCTGGCTCTGCAGGGAAGGTGACAGCGACAGCCCGGCAGGGGCGAGCGGGCGCCGGGCTTCCGCAGCCAGGGGGCAGAGTTCCCAGGCTCCTGCCTCCGCCCCTACCTGGAGTCCCAGCCCGGCCAGTCGCTGCTGGGCGCACGTCGTCCGGTTCCTGGTCCTTTCCCCGAGCTCGGTGGAAAGGTCTCGGCGGAGCTCAGAGTGGCACGGCCAGGCCCTGCGCCCCCAAGGCCCGAGAAGACGCCCCGCCGGCGCCGGGGGCGCGGCGAGGTGGGGCGAGGAAGGCGGGCGGCGCCCCCCGCGTGGGAGGGGGCTCAGGACCGGGGTCCGAGGACGCAACAGCCCCGCCCCGCCCTCCTCTCCTCCCCTTCGGAGCCCGCGGAGCCGGGGAGCACGTACCAAACCCCGCAGCGCCAGCACCATGACGCCCGCCTGCTTTATGGTGGCCCTGGTGGTAGGGGCGCTCCCCGAAGTGGGCAGTGCTGACCCGGCCCTAGGTCATCCCCTCCACCGCCACCCTCTCGCTCCGGCGCCCCACTTCCCTCTCCACCTTCCCACCTTGGGCTGGCAGCTGAGGATGACCCCCGAGCGGCGCTCGCACGCGCTCCAGGCGGTGTTCACGCCGCGGCCGCGCCGAGAGGGCTGCCCGACGGGCGAGCAGCGCGCCAATGCCACCGATCGCGGCGCGCCGTGCCTTCGCTGGGCGGAGGTGCCGCCCTTCCTGGAGCGCGCGCCGCCAGCGGGCTGGGAGCGGCTGCGAGGGCAGCGGCACAACTTCTGCCAGAGCCCCAGCGGCGCGGACCAACCGTGGTGCTTCTATGGGAACGCCCAAGGCAAGGTGGACTGGGGCTACTGCCGCTGCGCTCACGGTGAGTGGCCCGGGGCAGTGCTGGCAACGGGGACTGTCATGGAACCAGCCTGGCGTGGGGAGGCACAGATGTCTGTCGGGGAACACAAGGAGAAGGTGTGGGGTTGCGGGTTTGCTTTGCGGGGTGTGATGGTGGGTTGCCTGCCGCCATTGCTGGAAAAGTGTGTTGGTGCATGAGTTTGAGGTAGCAAGGTGTGCTTTGTGTGAAGGTTGTGAGAAGGGACAGGTTTGATGATGCAAGGTGCTCAACTTTGGCTTGTAGGTACCGTCCGGTCGGTCTTCTGGCTGCTCTTGTGTGAGTGCATGTGAGTGTGTGCGCGCTGCTTGCTTGTTTGTGGTTATGCCTTTGATGGATGTGTGCCTTGGTGGCGGTCTTTTCTTCGGATCAGCTTTCTTTGAGGGCTTTACTATATTTACCGTAAAAGAGACAAAACAAAGGAAGAGATAAAGTTGCTAGTTACTTGTTTGGGAAAGGGAAATATTAAATGTAACAGGACAAACAGCAACCTTCTCTCCTTCCTGTAGACGCTGACTTGGAAAAAATGGTGACATTTTTGCTCTAATCCCACCATTGACCTGTATTTGAAAAAGTATGGCAGAATTCCCAGGCCAAAAAACAAAGTCACATCCTGGGGCGCAATATGGGAAATTTCATCAGTCAGTAAAGAAAAAAGAAAGGCACAAGAGATATGGATAGTAGTTATTTTAGTAAAGAAGCAACCTGACATAGTCAATTGAAGTTTTCAACAATGACATTACTTAGTTTTATATTATTTGTGGGAAATGGGGATTAGTACCAACATCCGGAAAGTTGGTAAGATGTTTTAGGTTTGTGGTAATAAAAGCATCACATTTATAAATTAATGCAAATTAGTAATCCAGCGTTAAACAGTACTTCATTTTGAAATATTGGAGTTTCATTTAATAGTTAAGGGTATTTTTCCTCCACCTATAACAACTGGGTCAGAAAAAACCCTCATGTCCTTCAAAGTTTGAATTTCTAAAAAAAAAAAAAGGCAGCTTTCCACTCAAGTTGTGGGGCAGGACTTTCCTGAATTGAATTGAGATACTGAAACATGTACTTTGTACCTTTTGGAGGTAATTTGGAGGTAGGCTTTCACAATGTTATTCTTTTCCTACAGAAATTTTATTTATCTGTGCCTTCAATTGCATTGTTTTGTTGTTGTTAGGTGCCGTTGAGTCAGTATCCGACTCATAGCGACCCTCATAGGGTTTTCAATGGCTGACTGTTTTGGGATTGCCTTGGGAGTGGATTGCCAGGCCCTTCTCCCATTTTTGCGATGCTGAGAATTGAACTCAGGACCTCAGAGACTGCAACGCAGCACTCTACCAATTGAGCTAAATCCCAGCCCAATTCAATTGCATTAGTGCTTCGAATTAAAGGAAAGTGATAGGAAGGTTAAGATCAATTATCCTTCATCCTAGAGAATGAAGTCATTGCTGTGCTCGTGTTTCATGGACAGAATGCCAATGTGGCTATAAAAGTTTGGAGTGATGTCAAGCAAAGAGCCCTTGTATTATCTCATTATTTACTGTAAGAGATTATTTGTAATAAGATTTCATATCTAGCAAACTGACAGTTTTTTCGTACTCTGTTCTCAGTTTTACAAATAGAATACAGTGGAGAATTATTAGGGAATAGATGTATAGGAAAGAATATACAATTTCTCTTCAAATTATATAAATGCATATTAAAAAGGAATTCAGAGTTAAAAATTAAAATGATCTATTGCTGTTTTTCAGATACATAGGTAAGTTTTATCTTCCTAAGAAGGAAAATAGCTTCTCTTTGGTTCTGCTACCACCTTATTCTCTTTGTTGTTGTTAGGTGCCATACAGTCAGATCCCACTCATAACAGCCCTCCTAGGTGTTTTCATTGACTGACTGTTTCAGGATTGTTTCAGGAGTGGGCTTCCACTTCCTCCTCCCATCCACTTTGTTTAGTTGGATGGAAATTTAAATCTTGAGTGCCTTTATGTTCATAGCCAATTCTCACCAGACAAAAACCTCAAACATTGTGTAATACTTGTGTATAAGGTAATTGAACACAAGAGAAACAAAAGAAACCACACAAGATGAGAGGTGCCCTCCCCTACCACAAAACAGGAAAACACTGCCTATGTGATACTTGAATTACTGTCACAGACTCAATCTTGATAACCAGAGCCTCCCATTCTGTCATTTACACCTGCAGCTCTGGGTAGGCATAACCCAGACCTCTGCTATGGCTAGCACACTCTGAACCTTATGGTTTTCCTGTTCCTGCATTTCAGTTAGGGATGTGAACAAAAGCATTATGGGGTGGTCAAGGAATATTGAATGGACCTTTAGAAAACATTGCTGCTGTTTTGACTCTGCAACGTTGGGTAAGACTCTTAACTCTTAGAGTTTTGGTTTTTCCTCTCTGGAGAAAAGCAGGTTCTGTACAGGGTAATTCAAAGGACTTTTTCAGCTCTGGGCATGTACACAAAATGACCTTGTCTAATAATAACAGCCAGGCCTTATTGAGCAGTCTCTCCCTTCTGGATGTTAAACTAGGCACTTTATGTTTGTGTTCTCATTTAATTTTCATAGCCACCTTATAAGGGAGTTCCTACATTTTACTGTTCAAAATGTCAAAGGAAAATTATCAGGAATGCAGGAGAAAATAGAGTTTGATATGTACATTTTCACTTCATAGCTCATTTTGTTCTCTTTTTTTCCCTTACATATCATGTAGAAATATCTGTGCTGTGTAGTTATCCTTATTTGGTAGCTTATGGACTAGTTTAAAAGGAAGAGTGAAAGGGAATTATGTTTAGTACAATGCATAATACTTCCAGTCTCTTATGACTTAAAAATGTTTTTATTTTCTTTGCAGAAAACCAAGGGAGAAGAAAAGAACAATGCATAGTAATATGATCCCTCCTTTAAAAAATAAACTTGTGGCCAGAGTAAAGTTTCTGGTTGCATCCAGAGAAATGAGGAAGTTGGTATCTCTGGGGTGGGGTGGAGCTTGGTGGAAGTGAAGTTGGGTGGGGATCTCAGGTGAACTGGGGCAAGGCATGGACATTCTACAGACTCAAATTTCAGAGAGGAGGAAAGGTAATGCCTAGGCTCTGGACTTACGAGACTTGAAAATAGTAGGAATGGTTTTAGGAATTGGAATAGGGAGTTAGCTCTCATAATGAGTATTAGTATCTCCTACAGACTTGTTGTCTGCAGCCTTAGCACTCTGGCATCTGATCCCACCTGATCTCAGAAGCTAAGCAGAGCCAGCCTGGTTAGTCCTTGGATAGGAAACTGTCTGGGAATACCAGGTGCTACAGACTAAGGGGAAGGACCTGAAAATCCACTTCCAAAACAATCCATCATTGAAAACCCTATGAATAGCAGTGAAGCACTGATAATAGTGCTGGGCATGGCAAAGTGTTAGAGAGTGTATTGTTCTGTTGTACATAGGGTCACTATGAGTCTAACTTGACTAGACAGCAACCACCACCACCAACACCAACACCAACACCACCAACAACAGAGATTTATTAAAATGCAGATTCCTGGGCTCCAGCCCAGAGGGCTGAGTAATTCTCACATTTGGATCAGAAATAGAAGGTGCATTTTAAGAGACAGTTAGGGTGATTTGAATGTTGGAAATTCTTAGGGAGAACTAATGAGAGGGCATCAGAATCCCCTTACAATGTACAGTGGTGGGTGCTGACATAGACTAACTGAGCCCACCATAAGACAAGGCAGGGGTGACTTTCTATGTGGTTTTAGAAAATGGCATCCCTGGTGTTTATTTAACCAGAATGGAATAATAATCTACTTCACTAGAATACAGTTATTCGCTGAATGTGAGCAAAGTTACTTTCATGCTTCTACATGAAGAATTTACAGGCAACTACAGCCATATCACCCTGGTGTCCAGTCTCATCAGATCTCAGAAACTAAGCAGTGTTGGCTTGGTTAGTCCCTGGATAGAAAACCACCTGGGAATACTGGTGCTGTAAGCTTGGGAGAAGGACCTGGCAGCCTATTCCCGAAACAATCAGCCATCGAAAGCCCTATGAATAGCAGAGAAGCACTGACATAGTGCTGGGCAAGGGACAGTGTCAGGGAGTGTTTCATCTGTTGTACACAGGGTTGCTATGAGTCAGACCCTATTTAACAGCACTTAACAACAATAATAACTGATTTCCTACAACAATCCCTTTCAATAAGGTAGCACTTCCTGACTAGGAAGTGTAATCCCTTTTCCAGTCTCAGGTTGTCAGATTTGTGTGGCATATGGGGCAACTTGCTTGGCACTGTGCTACCAACTCCCATTTTTAACAAGTAACCAAATGAATTCCACCTTATGTGGCTGATCACTGATGGGTAGGACAGAAAAAATAAATGATAAATCTCTAATAACTACGACTTTACCAGAAAGAATGTGCTTTAATCAGCTTTCTGTTGCTATGACAAAATGCTTGAGATAATCAGCTTAGAAGGAGAGAAGTTTTACTTTGGCTCATGGTTTTAGAAGTTCAGTTCATGATTGCTTAGTTCCTTTGGTTTGGGGCCATGGCAAGGCGTAATGTTATGGTGGGGAGCACACGGTTGAATAAAGCTGCTTACCTCATGAGAGCAGGAAGCAAAGAGAGTAAGCAAGGTGCACACCCTCGATGAGATAGCTTCCTCCAACTAGGCCTCCCCAACTAAAGTTTCTACCACCTTCCAGTAGTGCCACAGGTTGGCCACCAAAGCTTTAACATGTGGCTTTGGGGAACGTTTAAAATCCAAACCATAGTAGAATGATTCATAGATTTGGCTATTTTTTCATGTCATGCTAATCTGTTTATATGCACCTACTCACCCCATATCTCCTAACTGAAATAGCGATGGTGCACATGTGCACTGAGTATTTGGTTTGCAAGTTGTCTTTGAAGTCTATCTGCTGTTTGAAGTGAATGTTAACTAAAAGTTAGCTGAAAACTGCCTTTCCCCACCCCCTTTTAATTCTGCATCTTGATTCTGTGTTGCAGGTGTTAAAAAATATTTATTAGCAATACCAGATTTGATACATTTCCTGGCCATATTTTAAATATTGAGCTCAATCTGGCTGAGGCAGATGTACAATACTTAGATTTGGGGCATTACTTGACTCTTAGTGTGAAAATTTTTTCTTATAAGAAGAAAATTGTTGTTGTTGTTGTTGTTAGGTGCCATCGAGTCGGTATCCGACTCATAGCGACCCTCTGTACAACAGGGGAAACACTATTATCAGTGCTTCTCCGCTATTCATAGGGTTTTCAATGGCAGATTGATTTTTGGGAGGGGCTTGCCAGGTCCTTCTCCCAAGCCTACAGCACCTGGTGTTCCCAGGCAGTCTCCCATCCAGGTACTAACCAGGCCCGACCCTGCTTAGCTTCCGAGATCTGACGGGATCAGATGCCACAGGGCTACGGCTGCAGGCTTATAAACATTATAGCTATGAAAATAATGATGTTTTTGGATAATGTGGAAGAAAAAGCAAATGATATTACAAATTTGGGCATGGATAATGGATGTGGATTGTGTCGACTACATTGGTTTTGATGGCAAAGAATAGAAAACACAATTCAAAATGAGAAAAAGAATAAAGAGATTTATTGTTCATATTGCAAGAAGTCCACCTCACGGGCAATCTCCAAAATGGTACAGCTCTACTCCTTGCTGTTCTCTTGACTCCTCAACCCTCTAAACGGGGCTTTAAACTTAGGCTGCTGGTTATTCTGGACTATACTTAGAGACAAAGCAACCTACAGAAGAAAGAGAAGGCCCCTCTTCAGCTATGTTCCTTAGAAAGAGGAAGGAATCCTTTTTGAGATTTTCTCACAGATTCACTCTGTTGTTTAATTGACCAGCACTGAGTCAGGTGTTCCATTCTGGTACTCTCAGGAAAGGAACAATGAGAGTGATTGCTTGGATTAGTGAGCATTAGCCTCTGACTCATGGGGGTATTATACTGGCAAGGAGGAAGCAAGGTAGCTCTTGAGAACTAACAGGTTTTGCTAAGGGATGTGTTTGGGGTCTGTTCTTATATTTGGGAAGCATAATGAAATTAAAAATGAGTAATTTAAAAAGCTGTTCTGTGAAATGCTGTGAAATCTTAAGACATCCATATGTAGATGAATGACATTTGGTTGGAGAAAGCATGTTTTCTTGTTTTAAGACACTATGTGAGCACGGCATGGTGGCAGACACCTGTAATCCCAGCATTCACGAGGCTGAGGCAGGAGGTTCAATGTGAGCTTGAGGCCAGCCTGGTCTACATAGCATGTTCTAGGCCAGTCTGGGCAATGTAGTGTAACTCTGTCTTAAAAAAAATTACACTATATATCTGTACACTATCCCCAGGCAAATCCACTGGCAAATATATTTCTGAAATGAATAATTCCATAATTATTGAGAATACCAAGGCTAGCTCAATTGGTAGATAAAAATGATTTAATTTTGGCTTATAAGCTTTTTTTTATGCTTTCTGAATGAACTTGCTGGTAAAAAAGTCTTTTGAAACTTTTCTCTTGACTCTGGGTAGTAAACAGGCATTCATATGTGTACTATATGAACAACTGATTTAGGCTGTCTTCTCTGTACTTATGGTTGTTGTTGTTGTTAGGTGCCATCGAGTCGGTATCCAATTCACAGCGACCCTATGTACAACCAGCGAAAATTATTGTCAGTGCTTCTCTACTGTTCATAGGGTTTTCAATGGCAGATTGATTTTGGGGAGTGGGTATACTTATGGTAGAATTAGGAAGTCTTTGTTTTTGTTTCTTTAGCATTTTCCTTTTCCAGTTCAGTCTGCTTCTCTCTCCCCTCCTCCTCCTTCTTGCAAATTGTTAACACAATAATATTAATAAAATCTTATTGTACCCAAGGCCCAAATGTAATGAGATTTTCCCCCCTACAAGCTACACAGGCACATGAGTTATTATGAGTCGGACACGACTCAATGGCACCTAACAACAACTTTTTCTTAGGATCACTAGAGGTGACATAAAGAGTGGAAAACACTGATTCCTGAAACAGAACAAGGATGGATTTCATTCACTCATTGAACGTTCACTGAGTTTGCACTAGATGCAGTATTTACCAAGATAAAAAGGAATCACCTGTGTACTCTGACTGATATGTCTGAAGAATAACAAGCATCTTTATTCCTTTCCCTGTGGTACATGCTCTGGGAGCCAGATAATAGGATTATTCAGTTTTAATTTCATCATTCAGCACTGTGCAATGAAATGATAATACTTCACCATTTGCTTATGTGTGAAGTGTTCAGGGACACACAATTTGTGAAATTTTCAGCTGGGTTTATATGAACATACTGTTAGTGTGCCATAACTTAACCATAAATAGAGTCTGCTTCTTTTGTATGACATCATATAATATTTCAAACCAAGGAATAATTTATAAGATAAAATTTCTAACAAGCACAAGGTAAATGTATAGAATTGCTTATTCAGACAATGCTCTCTTTCTGAACTAGGCCAACTCAGACTTTTTCCTTGGCAGTAAAGGTAGCCTCATGAATAATAAATGAATAGTTAATATGAATTATAGATGTGAATTAATAGAGGCAAATATAATTCAGTTAGGTATTGGTACAGGGAAATGTTCTGTATGTTAAAAAATGATTTGAATTCATTTTAACCTGGGATAGTTTGAATCAAATATACTATTTCTCAATGCTAAAACACATTTAAGTTATGGGCCAATAAAATTATAGAGAAAAGTAAGCATATCTTAGTACTATCAGATAGGATGTATAAAGAAAATAAGAGAAAAATTAAGCTACCACCCTCTACTATTCTTGAGAAATACAACTAATATGCCTCCAATTCAGTTGTTTTCAGATATTGTGGGAGCTTTTTTTGTTTGTTTTTGTTCTGTTTTTTTCCAGTACAGGGGAGTTGAACCTAGGATCTCACACATGCTTTTTGCAAGTGCTCAACCACTGAGCCATGCCCCTAACCCATTTTTTACTTTTGTCTTTTTGAGACAGGGTCTCACTAAGTTACACAAGCTGCCTGGCCTCAAACTCCCAATTCTCCTGCCTCCAACTCCCGAATCCTTGGGATTAAAGCTGTGTGCCACCATGCCTGACTCTTTTGTATAGTTTTTAGTTAAGACAGAAAGTGGCTATTCACTATATTTTCCAGTATTTCATTTAGCTTAAGACATGCCAATATATTTAACTATATGTCAAATATATATATATAAATATATATGTGTATATATATATATATATATATATATATATACTAAGTTGTCCAATGTGATAGTTTTTTCTGTTCTTTTGAGTACTTCATAAAGTAAAATTTCTGTATCACTCACAGCTTCAAGTATAGTTTTATGTTCAAAGATCTGAACAATAGCTTGATATTTTAAGCACACATTTTTCCTAAGAACAGTAGAAATGACTAAAATTAATTCTTTTGTGTGCCTGTGGTTCAGTAATAGATTTGAAAAGATTTGTGTGGTAACAAGACTTTTTTAAACTCTTTACCAAACTATGAATTTAAAAGGTTTTAACGACATTTATTAATGATTCTATTCAGAAAACTACCAGGATAAGTGTTTGTGTTTGCTGCTTTTTTCTTTATTTAAATTGAAATTGGTTTATTTTGGAACAAGCTGAATTTACACAACAACGGTAGCTGATGTATTTGTTTCCTTGCCTAGAATTTCTTTTAGGTCTCCTTAACTTATGGAATAGGCCTGCAGCCGTAGCCCTGTGGCATCCGATCCTGTCAGATCTTGGAAGCTAAGCAGGATCAGGCCTGGTTAGTACTTGGATGGGAGACCTCCTGGGAACACCAGGTGCTGTAGGCTTGGTAGATGGACCCAGAAACCCACTCCTAAAAATCAATCTGCCATTGAAAATCCTAGGAACATCAGAGAAGCACTGACGATAATGTTTTGCCTGTTGTACGTAGGGTCGTTATGAGTTGAATACCAACTGGGTGGCACCTAACAACAACAACAACAACTTACGGAGTATAGGAAGAGAAGTTTGTCTAGCTGTCTAAGAAGAGGTACTACCCTAGTGGCTCCATTACTTTGCTAGGGCTGCCGTTAATACCATAAATTGAATGGTTTAGCAAACAGAAGGGCTGGGATTTAGCTCAGTTGGTAGAGCACCGCTCTGCAGTCTCTGAGATACCAAGTTCGATTCACAGCACTGCAAAAATGGAAGACATGGCAATCCACTCCTGAGGCAATCCCTAAACAGTCATTGAAAACCCTATGAGGTTCGCTATGAGTCGGACATTACTCAACAGCACCTAACAACAGCAACAAACAGAAACTCCAAGATCAAGATGTTGGCTGGGCCAAGCTTCCTTTGAAGGCTGTAGGAAATGATTTCTTCCAGGGCTGTCTCCTAGCTTTTCCAAGATCTTTGGCCTGTGGGATTCTAACTCCGTGTGTGTGTGTGTGTGTGTGTGTGTGTGTGTGTGTGTGTGTGTTTGTGTGTGTGTGTGTGTGTCCAAATTTCCCCTTTGTATAAGAACACAGTCACATTGGATTAGTACTAACCCTAATGACCTTAGTTTAAAGTTGATGGTTAGGAAAGACTCTATTTACAAATAAGATCCTAAATTCTGGGGATTAGCCCTGTAACATCTTGGGATGCACAATTCAGTAACTGCAGCCGTACAGGTGAAAAACCAATAAAACTTGGGAAGGGAATGTTCATCCTATCAACTGCTCTCCTCTAGTTTACCTAGTATTGATTGAGGCTGATAAAATGGTTAAAGATAACCCTTCTTAAATGTCCTTCAGTTTTGGGAATTGTGGAAAGTTGGGAATTCTGTTTTCTAGGCAAGCTGTCAGTAAAGCAAGTTTTTATAATGCAAATCTTTTATGTTCTCTACTTTATAAGGTTGGAGGTAAATCTACACTGAAGAAAAATAACTATAAACTGAAATGACAGAAAGTTAAATGTTTTTGACAAGGAATTAAGAAGGTAGAATTCTAAGCATTATTGTAGATTAAAACATTTTGCCTTTCAGTCCAGTAGTTGTCATAACAGCAGTGAGTTTCCTTTTTTGTTTTTGTTTTGTTTAGTTTGCATCAACTCTGGGGGCTCTTCTCCTTGACACGCCCTATGCCCTATGTGGAACCTTTACAGTTCCACATTTTCTTCCATTATTGCTTTGGTCTATACTTTTGTGATGACTGATAGGTTGTTGTTGTTGGTGCCATCCAGTCGTGTCTGACTCGTAGTGACCCTCATTTTCAATGGTTGATTGTTTCCAGATTGCCTTGGGAGTGGATTGCCACATCCTTCTCCAGTTTATGCAATGCTGGGAATCGATCTGGGGACCTGAGAGACTGCAGAGCAGAGCTCTACCAATTGAGCTAAATCCCAGCTCCGATGACTGATATGCATGCCCTAAAATCTCTGAGATTTCAAATTATAAATATTGTTGGCAAAATTTTAAGATACAAATATTTAGAACAGAAGAAAACAACAAAAATTTCCACCAAATTGGCACTTTGGAGACTTCATAGCAGTGCAGGCTTAGATCTGTTGGGGTCTGGGCCAGAGACATTAGCTGCCAGTATGCACAGGGGATGCTTGGCTGGGGTAGGAGATTGTCAGGGATGGAGGAGAGATCATTTGATAATAAAAGATTGTGCAATTGAATAATATTTGCCAAACAATCTGGTCTATAGTTTATGTAAAAAACTTTATTGTTGCTAGATATAGCAACAGAAATTAGTTTATCTGGATCTGAACTTTCTGATTTCTGTTTTATCATTTTTTCTCCATGAGCTAAGATAATTTCCCTTTCTCTGTTTTACAACTGTGTACCTATAAGTATATGCAAATGTGCATGTGTGTGTATAGGTCCATATACATACCCAGGCACATTCATAGTCCTCCTATAAATTTATACATCCCATGGGACAAATTAGCCTCTGCTAGAGGAATAGCCTCAAATAGAATCACCACAAAGCCCCTTTTCTCCTGTTCTGTAGTGGACAGAAAGTCTTCAGCTGTCTGTTTCTGCCTGACTTGTTTCCTGTCCTACAGCATTTGGTAGATTCACCTCAGTATTTCAGATAGAATGGTGAAAACCAACATGATGCAATGTATATAGTAATACCTGAAGGTTTTTTTTGTTTTGTTTTGTTTTGTTTTGGTGGTAATAGGGGTTGAATAGAGCCTTGTACTTACATGCTTTGCAAGTGCTGTACCACTGAACGGTACCCCCAGCCAACTTTTTTACTTTTTTGAGACAGGGTCTCACTAAATTACACAGAGTGCCTCTGGTCTCGAACTTGAGATCCTCCTGCCTCTGCCTCCCAAGTTGCTGGTATTACAAGTGTGTGCCACTGCACCTGGCCAATACCTGGAGTTTTAAAAAGGTGTTTGTGATAGGATCTTTGCTTAGGTTTGAAGGTAAGGGAGAGCAGCAATGGCAGGAATCAAGGGGATAATTGGCTCTCCAATGGCTCAGTTTCTTTGGTTTATAGTTTCCTCATTTATAATTTGGGGAAATGAGTTGCAGTTTTTATGATTTTGAGCACCTTAACCATCTCAATTATTCTAAGACAATAAATGCTATGAGAACAAACTACTGCCTATCTTAAATGTATATAGCATAAATTGTGTATTCAAACATTTACTATTTTCCAGCATACTATTGAATTGGAATTATACACACATATTGTGTGTGTGTGTGTGTGTGTGTGTATACATACATATAAATTTTTTTTGAGACGGAGTCTCACTGTGTAGCCCAGGCTGGCCTTGACCTAGTGATCCTCCTTCTTCAACCTCTGAGTGTTTGGATTTATAGGCATGTAACACACACACTGCTTGTGTTGATATTTTTTAAAAAGATGTTTCCAATAATTATTGGAAGAATTAAGAATTTCATGGAGTTATATGCCATTAAGAAGTACCCTGAAGCCCAGCACCGTTGCTCATGCATGTAATCTCAGCAACTCATAAGACTGAGGCAGGAGGATTACAGGCTTGAGGGCAGAGGCAGCCTGTGTTATTTAGTGAGACTCTTGTCTCAAAATAAAGAATAAAAAAGGGGCTGGAGGTGTAGCTCGGTTCTGGAGCACTTGCCTAGCATATGCTAAACTTTGGGCTCAAATCCCTAGAACTGGAAAGAAAGGAAGGAAGGAAGGAACAAAAAAAAAAAAAAAAAAAAGGAAGGAAGGAAGGGAGGGAATGGGAAGGGAAGAGGGAGAATGAAAGAGAGAAATACGCTGAATCCAAGGTAGATGATTTCCATTGAGTACTTGAGAAGTTTTTATAGCTCCAGGAAAGAATAAGCTGTGCAGAGGGTCACTGCTTGGAAGGTGTGTGAGTTGAGGTCATGCTGGGAATGCAACTTGACAGAGAATTCATTTGTCAGTCACAGGCAAATTGCCTTTTCAGAATTGCAAATATTTGTATTCATTTGTTAAAAGAATATTGGATGAGCACTCCACATTTCTTGCCATAGACACAGAGAAATGAATACAGGTTTTTACAGCATGTTTGGAGCATTTGAGAAATGATGGTGCAACTGATATTGACTTGGAAACTATTTCCACCTCTATCATTGCCATTGAATGTTATAGTCGTCCTTATACTTTTCCTGTGTTTTTCTCCTTATCTCTAAGTACCTTAGTTGAGATGATATGAAATGATATTTAGATCACTTCTTCTCGATAGCTTTTTGATTTAGGCGCTATTTTAAGTCTTATGATCTTTTAACATGCATAAGTTCTAGTTTGGTTTTCCTGACATAAGTTATTTGTGGCAGTAGGGAACTAATGGAGACAATATAGTAATTTAAATATTATTTCAAATAATGTTTGCAGTGAACAGATGAATTGTTTGAAATAAACTGTTGGAAATGTAAACTGCTGATATTCGCGATATGTATCATTATGTATACATACCTATATATGTATACACACCTATATATGTAGGTTTCTGTAAATGGGGTATTGTGATTTTAAAAATCTCGTAAAGTTCACTTGAATTCTTCAGACATTTTTACTTAAAAATATTCTGTACCTGACACTTCTCACTGAGCTAGACAGGGCTTCCTCTTGCTTAGTTTGAATTAAAAATTTCTAGAATGTATGATGATTTTTAGATCATCTGTCATATGAATTACCCATGCCCATAATCTCTCCTGAATAATCAAGATTTGGCAGTATGTGCCTGTACTTATTGCCTTTCATTTTAATTAAATCAGATTTTGTTTTTGTCATGAGGAATACAATATATTTTTCTTAAATGCTTACATTTTTTAAAGATGATGATATGGGAAATAATAGTGGTGGGTTGCCAAACCAGTCCTAATGAAATGAATGGATAGTTTGTGAATATAATATTTTTGGAAATGTACAATAAACTATAATAATAGCTTTGAAATACACAAGTTTTTTTGTAAGAGTTTACTTTTTCCTCTTAATTCCTTTACCTATGAAATAAAGGTCATCATAGGTGATTTTATAAGGTTATTAAGATTGAATTTAAGTCACTCTGTGCTTAAATGTTCCAATTGCTGCCTCCCATTTCCAACTCTGCAACAAGTTCCACTTAGAAGAGGAATGTAGGGCCTTCATCCACACTTAAAAGATAAGACTTGAAGTGTTATCTTCCTCAAGCATGTTTGAATTTAAATTTTGAGTCTTTCAAAGACTGAAAAGAATGACACAGCCTGTGGACTTCAGGACAGCTCAGTGGGGGATACTATGTAAGAAAAGACGAATTTCCATTTAGTTATACCAAACCACATGCCTAGTGGCTATTTTCCCAAGACTAACATTAGGCAATGTTTTCAAAACTAACATCTTTCTGAAATTATAGACATAATCTTTGGAATTTTCATGACACTACTTGAGGTTAAAAACACTTTATTCTTCTTATGGATGAATAATTCAAATAGAAGGAAGACATAGCACAACTAATTACAGCTGATTTTTATGCAAGAACATTTTTGTTTCTATTTCTTATGGATGACCTCATGGGAAGATGGAAGGTAATAAATAATGATAAGAACTCTGTATGTGATGTAATCTAATATTTGGGATGCAAGATCTGATATTAGTCATACTCTTCCACATCCTCTTTAACAATTATAATTGGACTCTCTGTTTGCCTAGATAAGAAGAGAATGTTTAAGGGCTGGGGATGTAGCTCAGAGTAGAGTGCATACTTACCATGTGCAAGGTCCTACATTTGATTCTCAACCCTGGAGAGAGGGAGGGAGGGAGAGAAGGAGGGAAGGAGGAAGAGAGAGAGAAGGGGGCGGGGGAGAGAGAGAATGAATATATAATTAGTATTGATAGTAGTTGTTAATTGCAAATATATAATATATGTATTTTATACATACACACAGTATGCTTAATCCTCTTTTAAAGGAAGAAGCACATTCTGTGCACAGTAGAAAATTAATCATTCCCACTGGATTTCTCACCACTTAGTGTAAAAATCATGTTAATCCAGCACCAACTCAGTGTGTTCAAATAGTTGTATGCTATTATAGAGTTTTGGATTTCTTTTCCACTCTTGGGTCAGTACCACGTTGTGGTGGTAAAAATGAATTTGAAGGCAAATGGGAGTATGTATAGATGGAATTTGACACCTAGTCTGTAGCAGCCACTAGGATGGTTCTGATGGATCAGTTATTTGTTACCAGCGACAGCTGGGGTGAGTTTGCCCAGGTCTGACCAAATCAGTCTGCTAATGCAGTCATGCACCATGTAATGACATTTCTGTCAACATATACCATGGTGGTCCCATAGATTATTATAGAGCTGAAAAATTCCTGTCACCTAGTAATTTTATTATACTTTTCCCATATGCTTAGGTACAGAAAAATCTGCAGCAATAGCACCCTGGCATCTGATCCCGTCTGATCTTGGAAGCTAAGTAGGGTTGGCCTGGATAGTCTTTGGAAGGGAGACTGCCTGGGAGTACCAGGTGCTACAGGTCAGGGGGAGGACCTGGCAACCCACGACTGAAACAATCTGCCAGTGAAAACACTATGAATAGCAGAGAAACACTGACAATACTGCTGAGCATGGCGTAGTGTCAGGTGAGTGTTTCTTTCTGTTTTACTTAAGGTTGCTATGAGTCAGACCCAACTTAACAGCACCTAACAACACAACAGATACACAAATACTTACCATTGTGTTACAGTTGCTTCCATATGGTACAGGTTTGTAACCTAAAAGCAATAGCCTATACCATAAATCCTAGGTGTGTCGTAGGCAACCACCTATATTTGTAAGTACATTCTCTGAAGCTTACACAGTGACAGATTTGCCGAATGATACATTTCTCAGAACGTATGCCTGCCCTTAAGTGATGCATGACTGTATCTCTATATAGCTGGGCAGTCATCATTGTGGTGGAAAGGTTGTATATTCCTTCCTCATTGTCACGTTCCTCATTCTTGCTTTTCACAAAAGAGCTATAAAGAGCATGACCAACCCCAAATGGAAGGAATGAATTCTCCCACATACAAAGGTACTTCACATGTTACTTCTCTGATCAACTAGGAAATGTGAAAATGCTCCATGGGCAAAAAGTTAAAAGTATCTTCTGATCTTTATCTCTCATCAAGTAATTGTTTAGGTCTAGGAAGCAAGTAATTTGATTCTAAGATTTTTAACTTCTCTGTAGCTTGTGTACTCCTACATTGCTGTTATTTGCTTTTCATTTTTTTGTGTCGTTGCTGTTAGGTGCCATCGAGTTGGTATCCGACTCATAGCGACCCTGCAGACAACAGGCGAAACACTATCGTCAGTCCTTCTCTGTTGTTCATAGGGTTTTCAATGGCGGATTGATTTTTGGGAGTGGGTTTCTGGGTCCGTCTCCCAAGCCTACAGCACCTGGTGTTCCCAGGCGGTCTCCCATCCAAGTACTAACCAGGCCCGACCCTGCTTAGCTTCCGAGATCTGACAGGATCGGATGCCACAGAGCTAGGGCTGCAGGCTTTCTTGTTTTAGCCTCCTATAAACTCCTTTTTCTTTTCTTGCATATGACAATAATGCTGTTACCTGTTCTCTTATAACAAGGAAGGGGTTACGTCTCAGGTCTTAGATTTCTGCAGTGAGGAGGTCCTGTGGGGAATGGCAGCTTCCATCAGCCTCAGCCACATCCAGCCATCCTGAGGAGATGCCACCTGAGGAGGGGCTCCCCCTCACACTGGACACTGTCTTTAAAGTGGATCTGTGTGTACTGACTTCTACCAGGGCCAGCACTTTTATGTCTTGTGTCATAGAGTGTCTCTAGGAGTCGGATACCGACTTGACAGCACACACAACAACAACAACAACAACAACAAGGAGTGGAAGCCTCTATTATGGAACAAAAGGATTATTGTTTTGTTTTGTTTTATTGTTGTTCCTGTTACCTGCTTTTGTGTCTTACTTTCTCTAAGTTTAGATACCATAATGTGTTTTTCTTGGCCTTTCGTTTTTGGAAGCATAGAAAATATCTTCTTATTAAAAATATCTTAAGAAAATTACAGATCTAAAAGGTTAAAAAAAGGCTGGGCAATTTACAAATATTTTGAGTTAATCAGTGAATGGGAATGGGTGATATGATGATGTACATGAAGAGGCTGAACATTAATTTGCCTGATTCTTCCCATCTTCTCAGTGCTAAGATGAAACATGAATATTTAGTAAAGACAAACCTCCAAGGCCTAAGATTTGTCCAGATTTTTGATGCCATTGGAGCAGCAAACAGGATTAATGTATGGTGCTAAAATAATTATTTTTCTTTAATGGGAGTTGTTATAAGTCAGGATGAAAGAAGAAGTAAGGCCAGAGCCTATAAAGTGTTATGGTGCCTGGACATGTTCTTTATTGATTTTATCAATGAATATTTTGTCCTGCAAACCATCTTAGGTGGGCAGTTCATGAAGAATGTTTACTTGATGCTTTTTCCTTTGAGAGTGAGGAGATGTGATAAATCTGTGTGCTTATGTTAGTGTCTTCTTTTATGTACATACCCACATGTTCTTTTATTACCATTGGAAATCAGAAAGAATAAAATTTCCTGGGAGTTGTAAGGAGAATAAGAACAAGAATACTAACATAATTACAGTGTGGCTACCAGCCTTATGATTGATGAAAGAATGTAAATGATCCTCCAGCAAATATAAACTTCAGATAGGTGAATCTGATTGCTTTGGTAGGTCATTTTTAAACCACAGCCTGGTTCAATAAAATCAGAGCAACCCAGCTTTATTGCTGTGAAGACACATCCATATTTTAGATATATCCCAAATGTTTGCTGTTTGGTTGGTAGAAGGGATAGGACGGAGACAGTTACAGACATTACCATATTAATCAGATAAAGACTAGATCTTTTAAATAATTAATATCAATTTGTACACATCAGAGGTTACCTATAAAATCTGTGGATTAGATGGGCTAAAAGCAGGGCCCATAAGCATGTTATTATCTTACTAATCAGTTTCAAATTCTTGTTGGCACATAGTACATATAAGATATTTAGAAGTATATCTGGTTACCACTCTGTAGTACCATGTTTAACTATAGTAATAACAATCAATTTGAAATGTTAACTTAGAATATTGGAATCAGAAAGAACCTTCAAGCATCAAAACTTCTCTTTTTGCATATTAGTTGGCAGAGCATCAGAGAGACTTGCAGCTCAGATTGACTTTTAGCTGAGTCCAGACGGAATCCAAGTCTCACTGGGTCTCCTTGTGACATACTTTTTGCACAAAATAACCCAGTCTCCCTTTTAATATTTTCAACTTGCCCATTTTCTCCTAAATCCATCTTAGATAGTAAAAGCAAATAAAAATCACTATTTGAGATCAATACAAGTTTACCATTTAATCAATTTAAGTTCTGATTTGATGTTTTGATTTTCTTGAAACTTATATATAATCTAGATTTTTTTCTCTTTTTCCTTCTATACTGATACATTCTTACTGATTTCTTCCATTTTTAAAAATTCCAAATGTTTTGATAAAAATTTTAGCTTACATTTGATAAACCTGGTATCAATCATTGTATTTTTTTGCTGTGTGATAAAAATACAAAGAATATTTATATTAAAAATAATTATAGTAAAAACATTGCCAAAAAAAGAGAGACACATTGTCATTAATCCCCCTCACAACATTTCCTCTAGATTTAAATACATTTATCTCATCATTCTTGTTTCTTTTTTTTTATTGGAAATTTTTAATGTACACCTTAATGTGATTCATTCTGACATGCTTTTCATTGTGGCATTTCCATATTTGCATTTTGATGTACATTATTCATATAGGTTCCCACTTACCCTCCCATATGTTTCCCCCCCACACACCCTCCCCATCTAAGTCTTCTCTATCATTTACTTGGTAATATTTTTCTATATGTCCTTGGGTCCAGTTCTGTTTAAGATACAAACTTTTCCTGTAGTGAACCTTGTTTTTATCTTGTTAAAACAATTGCATGTAATTTCTAGACCATTTATATTGACACCATTCTTACCTTTTTTTTTTTCATTTTATTTTGATCCGACCTTTGAATAGGATTTTCCTTCTTATAATTTTGATTCAACTCCCACATATGAGTGAGCACATGTGGTGTTTCTCTTTCTGAGCTTGGGTTCGTTCACTTAAAATAATTTTCTCTAATTCCATCCATTTTGCTGTGAATGACCTTATTTCATTTTTCTTGATTGCTGAGAAGTATTCCATCGTGTATATGTACCATAGTTTTTTTATCCATTCTTCTGTTGAAGGACACTTTGGTTGATTCCATATCCTTGCTATTGTGAAAAGTGCTGCATTGAACATGGGGGTGCAGGTGTCTCTGTGGTATGATGACCCATCTCCCTTTGGGTAAATTCCCAATAGTGTTATAGCTGGGTCATATGATAGATCTATTTTCAGTTTTTTAAGATACCTCCATATTGATTTCCACAGTGGTTGCACCAATTCACAGCTCCACCAACAATGTAAGAGTGTTCCTATTCCGTGCAACCTCGCCAGCATTTGTTGTTATTTGTTTTATTGATCTTGGCCATTCTTACTGGTGTAAGGTGAAATCTCAGAGTTGTTTTAATTTGCATTTCCCTAATGGCTAGGGATACTGAGCATTTTTTCATGTGTTTCATGGCTTTACGGACCTCTTCATTTGAGAACTGTCTACTCAGTTCCTTTGCCCATTTGTGTATTAGGTTATTTGGTTTGGGGGGAGCTTTTTCGTGAGTTCGTTATAAATTCTAGTAATTAGACCTTTGTCTGATGTATAAAATGTGAAGATTTTTTCCCATTCCGTAGGGGTTTCCTTGACTCTGTTAATTGTTTTTTTGTTTGTTTGTTTGTTTGTTTTTTTTGCTGTGCAGAAGCTTTTTAATTTCATGTAATCCCATTTATCTATTCTTATTGCAGTTTCTTGAGCAATTGGAGTCCTCTTAAGGAAATACTTTCCTATGCCTATATGATGGAGTGTATTGCCTATCTTGCCTTCTATAAGTTTTAAAGTTTCTGGTTTTATGTTGAGATCTTTTATCCATTTTGAGTTAACTCTCATGTATATTGAGAGATGCGGGTCAGCTTTCATTTTTCTGCATGCGGATGACCATGTTTCCCAGCGCCATTTATTGAAGAGGCTGTCCTTTTTCCAGTTTACTTGCTTTGCTCATGGCTATAGATGTGTTGAGGTATTTCTGAGTCTTCTGTTCTGTTCCAGATGTCTTCAGGCCCATTTTTGTGCCAATACCAAGCTGTTTTTGCAACCACTGCCCTATAGTATAGCTTGAAGTCAGGGATTGTGATTCCACCTGCATTAGTTTTGCAGTTTAAAAGTGTTTTGGCTATACGTGGTCTTTTGTGGTTCCATATGAATTTTGGGGTCATTTTTTCTATTTCTGTAAAGTCAGTCAGTGGAATTTTAATGGGTATTGCATTAAATCGATAGATTGCTTTAGGTAGGATAGCCATATTTTACTATATTAATTCTCCCTAACCAGGAGCAGGGGAGATCTTTCCATTTTTCAGTGTCCTCTGCTATTTCTTTCTTTAATGTTTTGAAATGTTCCTTGGGGAGATCTGAAGGGTCTTGGGTTAGATTGATTCCAAGGTATTTAATTTTCTGGTGGGCAATCGTGAATGGTATTTTTCCTGAAGTTTCCTTCTCTTCCTGTTTGGAGTTGGTATAAAGAAAAGCTATTGATTTTTGTATGTTAATTTTATAGCCTACGACTTTGCTGAAGGAGTTAATTAGTTCTAGCAGTTTTCTGGTTGAGGTGTTGGGGTCTTTCAGGTGTAAGATCATATCATCTGCAAATAAGGATAATTTGACCTCTTCCTTGCCAATCTGTATCCCTTTGATTTCTTTCTCTTGTCTGATTGCCCTGGTCAGGACTTCAATTATTATGTTAAATAGATTAGGAGAGAGAGGACATCCTTGTCTTGTTCCAGATCTAAGAGGAAATGGATTCAGTTTTTCTCCATTTAATATACTGTTGGCTGTAGGTTTGTCATAAATGGCTTTTATGAAATTAAGGTATTTGCCTGTTATACCTATCTTCTCCAGTGTTTTTTATCATGAAAAGGTGTTGCACTTTGTCGAAGGCCTTTTCAGCATCAATTGACATGATCATGTGGTTTTTGTTTGTCAGTTTCTTGATATGTTGGATTACATTAATTGATTTCTGTATGTTAAACCAGCCCTGCATCTGTGGTATAAATCCCACTTGGTCATGGTAAATAATCTTTTTCATATGCTGCTGGATTCTATTTGCCAGAATTTTATTAAATATTTTTGCATCTAAATTCATAAGGGAGATGGGTCTATAATTCTCTATCTTAGATGAATCTTTTCCTGGTTTAGGTATCAGGGTGATGGTAGCTTCATAGAATGAATTTGGGAGTGTTCCCTCCTTTTCTATTCTTTGGAATAATTTGAGGAAGACAAGTATTATATCTTCTTTAAAAGTTTGGTAAAATTCTGCTGTGACTCCATCAGGACCTGGACTCTTCTTTGTAGGGAGGGTTTTAATTACCTTTTCTATTTCTGTATATGTAATGGGCTTGTTTAAGTCAGTTATGTCTTCTGGGGTTAGTTTTGGTAGGCCATACATATTAATAAATTTGTTCATTTCTTTTGCATTTTCATATTTTTGGGAATACAGTCTCTCGTAGTAATCCCTGACAGTTTTTTGTGTTTCATTGAAATCACTGGTAATGGACCTGTTGTCTTTCATAATCCATACTATGTTAGATTTTTCCTTTTTCTTTTTGATGAGGTTAGTCAGAGGGGTGTCTATTTTATTAATCTTTAAAGAACCAGCTCTTAGTCTTATTAATTTTTTGAATTATCTCTTTGGATTCTAATTGAGATATTTCTCCCTTTATTTTTGTAATTTCCTTTTGGGTGTACCTTTTAGGCTTGATTTTTTGTTGGATTTCTCGTCTTAAGATGCATCATTAGGTCATTTATTTGGCTCTTCTTTATTTTATTGATGAAGGCACTTAATGCTATAAACTTCCCTCTGAAAACTGCCTTTGCTGTATCCCATATGTTTTGGTATGATGTGCTTTCATCATCATTTGATTGTAGGAATTTTTTAAATTCCAATTTCCTTTCATCAACGATTCATTGGTAATTCAGCAGTGTATTATTCAGTCTCCATGAGTTTGTAAAGTTTCTGGAATTATTCTTGCTCTTGAGCTCCAATTTTATCCCATGATGATCTGATAAGGAACAGAGGATAATTTCTATTTTTTTGTATTTGTTGAGGGAGTTCTTATGGACTAGCATATGATCTATCTTAGAAAACGTACCATGTCGAGCTCAGAAGAATGTGTATTCCTCATCATGTGGATGAAATATTCTGTGTATATCTGTGAGATCCAACTGGTTTAGGGTGGAGATTAGATTTGACGTTTCTCTGTTGATTTTTTGTTTTGTTGACCTGTCTCTTGACAAGAGTGGGGTATTGAAGTCCCCCATTATTATTGATTCTGGACCAATAAAGTTCTTTATATTCCATAAGGTTTGTCTTATAAAGCTAGGATCCCCTATGTTTGGGGCATAAATGTTAAGGAGCGTTATTGATTCTTGATTGATTGTTCCTTGTATTAAAATGTAATGCCCTTCTTTGTGTCTTCTAATTAGTTTTGGAATGAAACTTAATCTATCTGAAATTAGAATTGCAACCCCTGCTTTCTTTTGTTTCCCTCCTGCTAGGTATACATTTTTCCAGCCCTTAACTCTCAGTTATTCCAGTCTTTGTGAGTTAGATGAGTTTCTTGAATACCACATATTGATAGCTTGTGTTTTTTTCATCCAATTAGCCAACCTCTGTCTCTTAATTGGCGCGTTAACACCATTTACATTAATAGTGATTATTGAGTAGCATTTATTGTTATATACCCAATCATTACCTGTTACTCATTTATGAATCATGTTTGCTTTGGTCCTTTTTTGGGTTGCACTCATTTCAGCTAACCAGTTCTTTGTTTTCCTTTATAGGGTTGTCTTAACTCTCCTGGATGTGGTATTTGATTTACAATCCTCTCCACTGCTGCTTTGGTGGTTGCATATCGTTTAAAAGCATCAATGTCATTCAATGTCTTATACTCCTCATCTATTTTCAGACATAATTTTGCTGGATATATTAGTCTTGGCTGGAGATTTTTTTTTTTTTTTTAGGATTTGAATCACCTGTGACCATTCCTTTCTAGCTTTCAATGTTGATATGGAGAAGTCTGCAGTAATTTCAATAGGTTTTGCTTTATAAGTAATAAGGGGTTTCTGTCTTGCTGCTTGCAGGGTAGCTTTCCTGGTCTCTAATAACAGCATGCAAGCAATGATATGTCTTGAGGATGATCTACTTAAGTCAGCCTTCAAAGGAGTCCTGAATGTCTCAGTGGTGTATATATCCATTTCCTGTGCTATCTTTGGGAAGTTTTCCTTGAGGATATCCTTTACAAGATTTTGAAGGACTCCAGTGGATCTTTCTTCTCCTTCAGGACCCTGAATTCTTAAGTTTCCTTTTTTCATTCTATCTAAGTTATCCTGGAAATCTTTTTTTCATACCTTTATCATTGATTCCATTTCTGACTGTTTGTGTTTAAGTTCATTTATGGCATCCTCAGAATCGGTAGTCCTTAGCTCAGATTCATCCAGTCTCGATGAAAAGGATTCTTTAGCCGAGTTCACTTCAGTTAACTTGGATTGAGTTTCAAGAAGAGTGGCTCAGTTCTTCCTTATCATTTCTAACTGGGATGACAGAATGGATTCCAAGTGAGAGACCTTCCTTTCAAGGATTTCCAGGGTTCTTGTAGTATTCATCTTAATTTCTCTTAGCATGTTTATAACCATGACTCTGAATTCCAAATCAGAGATCTCTAAGAATTGAGAGTCCTTGGAGTTATTTGTTGGGGGGCTTTGATCTGTCGGGCCTTCAGATCCATCCTGCCCCTTTGTGTTTTTAGAAGGTTTACTTTGTTTTCCCATAATATGGTCTGGGAAGTAGAATTCATCTCTCCTGAGTGTGCAGAACTTCTCCCTCTGTTATTCCTTTGAGATTGTGTGGTACTGAATCTCTGGTGCTTATATGAGCTTATAAGTTGGGTATATTCTTGGCTTTTTGGTCTGTGTGGTTCTCTTTAGTCCACCAGCCCAACTCCAAAGGGGCTAGGGGGTAGGGAGGCGATGGATTTTGTTTCTCTTCTGTGGGGTGAGAAAGGGGGGGATCTAGTGACAGAAGGGGGAAAAGAGGAGGTAGAGGACAGAGGCTAATAGAAGTAACTGTCAAAATTAAAATTAAGGTTAAGATTTAAGGGTAAAATAATTAACACAAAGACACATATATAGCTTAAGAAAAAGAGCAGGAGAATAGAAAAAAGGGAAGAGAGTAAAAGAAGAAAGGAAGAAAAATATAAATGAAAAAGAAAAAAAAAACTCATGCATACATGCTCCCACACACATATAAAAACAGTTGTAGTCAGGTGCAGTGTTGTACACCTGCAATCCCAGCGGCTTGTGGGGCAGAGGTAGGAGGATCACAAGCCCGAGATCAGAGGCAGTTTGCACAACCCAGCAAGACCCTGTCTGAAAAAGTAAAAAATATAGCCGGGTGTGGTGGCGCATGCCTGTAATCCCAGCAGCTGGGGAGGCAGAGGCAGGAGGATCGCAAGTTCGAGACTGGAGGCAGTCTGCGTAACTTAGTGAGGCCCTGTCTCAAAAAGTAAAACAAATGGGCTGGCAGCGCAGCTCAGTGGTCTAGCACTTGCAGAGCATGCAGGCGCAAGGCCCTGGGTTCAATCCCCAGTACCACAAAAAAAAAAAAAAAAAAAGTAAAAAATATGGGCTGGGGCCGCAGCACAGCGGTCCAGCACCTACAAAGCAAGCAGGCGAAAGACCCTGGGTTCAAACCCCCATACAAAATAATAAATAAATAAATAAACAAATAAAATAAAAATAAAAAGTCCTCGTATGTTCTTGCATGTGGAATCTGCACTGTGGACACCCAGTTCCACCCGGTGAAGTCGATACTGCAGGAAGCAGTGCTCCTTACAGAACTCAGGGTGGGAGTGTTTTCACACAATCTGCAGGAGCAGTCTGTTTTAGTCTATAGATTTTGCCGATTACGTAGGAAATGGCGGACTGTCCCACAATGTCCTGGGTTTAAATGGGACACCGAGTGCCCAAAGGGATGGTTCCCCAAAATATTCTGTGTCTATTGTATTGTTTGAGAGGCAGTGGAACCTGTGGGGTCCTCCCTGGAGTTCTCCCTGTCCCACATAGTTCGGGTGCCAATTCCCCAAATCAGAGATTTCCGGCCCAAAGCCTATAGCATGGAGGGAATATGGCTGCTATCGTGGATTTTTTTATTGCAGGGCTTTCTGCCCACTTGGGAGACCACTTGGGAGGACCACATCCTCTTGTGGGTGGGATGATATCCAACCCCCCCAGAGGGAATCTGTAGCAGGTCTGTCCGTTCGTGGCGATTGTGCTCGAAACTGCTTTTATTGTGTCTAATTGTGCTGCTAGGCTCTGCCAAAAAGGACCCCTCTGTCCGCGTGGGGCTCAGCCTCCTCCGCAGACCCCACATTTCTCAGTGCAGATGACTTAGGATCACCTCTGGTGTGTCTGGGATCCGGGTGTATGGGTGGCCGTATTTCTGTGGAGATTGTGTCTGCACCACTGTCCTGCCACAACAAGAGGGAGGGAGCCGCTTTTCAGCTCTGGACATGTACTGCTGGCACCCGTTTCCCAGATCCCTCCGCGATCACTCCTCGTACCCTTGCATATCTACTCTCATGGATCTGATCCCTGTTTTCTTGCGTGAGGGACCTACAACAGTCCAGCATCTCAGGCTGCGGGACGTATGCCCCCTCAAACTGACTCACCCAAACTTTGCAGTTTGTGTCCTGTGGGCAGGGTGACAGTGTGGTATCAAGGTTGCACTCTGTGTTGGGTCTGGCTCCCATGGGTGTGTGTGCAAAGTCCCCTCTGAGTCTCCGGGATTCTATCCACCATCTGCGTGATGGCCAAATGGCGGAATGGTGGGCCCACTATTGACCTCTATGTAGCTCCTGCGAAGCCAAATCCTTGATTTCAGTGTTATTCTAGTTTCATCCTCTATCTCCCAATCTAAACTATCACTGTTTCTATCTATTCAGTGTGAGTTCCAAACCCCTAATTGAGGCTTCCCTTTACTCCGGGACAGAAGGTGTGTGTTATTTGTCTGTCCTCTTGCCCCCCTCTCCTCAATCATTGTATTATCTGAGGAGAAGGAATAGCAAAACAAACCCCATTTTCTGGACTGGGCTATATTCCCATTTATTGGCTCAATGTCTGTTGCCAAGGAGATGAAGAAAATACAGTGCTTTGTGAAAAACACATCTGGCAGAGTGGACTGTGTCTTCAGAAGATGGCAGCTGCTGTCACGTGTAGCTTTTCCCATGGTTAAAAAGAAAAAATATATATATATCTTGGGCTACTTTCATCGTGTTTTAAACATGATTCTAGATGATATGTGTTAAATCATTTTCTTAAAGAGTTTAAATACAGGAATTAGTCTGAATCATTGGATTTGACAATCTAAACTTCATAATGAGCATCTAACTATGAATTCTGTTTGATTTTTGAAGAATATCTAATTTTTAACATATTTTCTTTTTATAATTTGTTTACAGAAATATATACTATATGATGTATTATAATGTGAAATACTTCTTTTGGTAATAGGAAATCATGATGGATAGAAGATAGAAAGTTGTCTTGACACTAAATGTAAAATATAGCAACTAAAACAAAATAGTTTCGCTTTGTATAATGGAGTTTCATCAAGGTATTAATGTTCTTCTTTGGGTTGTAGGTAGCACATTCTCTAAAAATGGATTGTTAGCTTGAATAAGGGCTTCTTCCAAGTGCATACTAGGTATGTGGTGGTTATCAGTATGATTTAAGTACACCGGTATGTATATTGTCATGTAAGTAGAGAAAGGAATGTTGTTATGTGCATTGAATCATGTCCGATTCATAGTGACCCTCAGGGTTTTCAATGGCTGATTGCTTTGAGATTGCTTTGTGAGTAGATTACCATGTCATTCTTTTGTTTTTGAGGTGCTGGGGGTTGAACTTCGGTCCTCAGAGAGTGCCGAACAGCACTCTACCAACTGAACTGAACCCCAGCCCCGAGGAAGGAATTGTTGTTGTTGTTAGGTGTCCTCAAGTTGGTGTCCGACTCATAGCGACCCTATGTACAACTGAAGAAACACTTTTGTCAGTGCTTGTCTGCTATTCATATAGTTTTCAGTGGCTGATTGTTTTTAGGGAGTGGGTTGGCAGATCCTTCTCCCACATCTACAGCACCTGGTGTTCCCAGGTGTCTCCCCATCCAAGTGCTAACCAGTCCTGACCATGCTTAGCTTCAGAGATCTGATAGGAATCAAATTCCCCAGTGGTACAGCTGCAGGTGAGGAAAGAATACATATCTTTTAAGATGATGCATGGGTGTTTGGGGGGACCACGGTACATTTTAATGTGTGATCATAACCGGAGGTTACCACATGCTTATAGTATTGTCCTCTGAATTTTCTTTGGAGACAGTAACATGACCAGGTGTGCCAGGACTTGAAATGGCACAGTGATTTCTGCTTGAGTATAATTATTGGGACAGGAGCTGGGGCTGTAGCTCAGCAATAGAGCACTTGCCTAGCATGCACAAGGCGCTGGGTTCAAATCCCCCGTGCTTAAAAAAAACTATTGGGGGAGGAGCAAAAAAGCTCCTACTATAAGATATACAGGGACCCAAGTTAGAGTAATTCCTATGAATTGTTTGGAAGAACCAATCAAAGGATATATGACAGTCATGTGCTCTGAGAGCCAGGGTCCTTTACTTGGGTGGGTATGTTGTTGTTGTTAGGTGCCGTCAAGTCGGTATCCGACTCATAGTGACCCTCTGAACCACAGGGGAAACACTATTGTCAGTGCTTCTCTGCTGTTCATAGGGTTTTCAATGGCAGATTGATTTTTGGGAGGGGGTTGCCAGGTCCTTCTCCCAAGTCTACAGCTTCTGGTGTTCCCAGGTGGTCTCCCATCCAGGTACTAACCAGGCCCGACCCCGCTTAGCTTCCGAGATCTGACGGGATCGGATGCCACAGGGCTATGGCTGCAGGCTGGGTGGGTATGATGTATGTTTAATCTTGACAACAGATTCTAATTTTTCCATTTTCCTTTTATTCTCTACCTTTTTGGTTGTATTACTTTTACCAAGTCCAAGGCTGATTTTTTTTTTTTTTGTATTGGAGGCTGAACCAATGGCCTCTCATATACTTTGCAAGCACTCTGCCACTGAGTTACACCCTTGTCCCCCTTTATCTTTTTTAAATTGAAACACAGTTGCGCTAAATTACACAGGCTGCTTCTGGCCTTAAACCTTCCAGTTGCTGGCATTACAGGTATTTGCCACTATGTCTGGCTTGAAAGCTGAAGTTAATTGGGCTCAGTATTACACTGTTTTTTGTGGATTATTGGTTTTGCTGTGTGTTCAACTTGATTGATAAAATGTCTAAAATTTTTCAAATAATAAAATTCTACCATCTATAATCTATCCATCTATTCATCTGTTTATATTCTTCTTACAAAGATAATTTTCAAGTCATTTATAACCATATATAAAACACAAGTTATTTGTTAGGTACCATCGAGTCGGTATCCGACTCATAGTGACCCTCATAGGGTTTTCAATGGCTGACTGTTTCGGGATTGCCTTGGGAGTGGATTGCCAGGCCCTTCTCCCAATAAAACATAAGAGGTTGTAGTAAATTAAAAATGAAAATTTTAAAAATAGGTTCTGTGATGGTAGATTGAAGGAGAACATGAAATAGTGCCGAAATCAGTGAGCATTGAATGTACCTTAGGGCACAGTGGTAGATTTTTACTATATTTCTTGTTTTGTATTGCTTGGGAATTACATTTATTTTATCATCTAGTACTTACAGCTTTTGCAACACTCACAAAATAGAAGAACACTGTTGTGTTGGATGTAGGAAATAGCAGCAATCTAAATGAAAATGTGGGGAATTTTATTTATCTATAAAGTAAAAATGCCTGCAGCCTTACCACCCTAGCTTCCCATCTCCTCTGATCTCAGAAGCTAAGCAGGGTCAGCCTGGTTAGTCCTTGGATGAGAGACAGCCTGGGAATATCAGGTGCTGTAGGCTTGAGAGGACCTGACAGCGAAGTCTCAAAATCAGTCAGCCATTGAAAACCTTATGAATACAGAGAAGCACCGATAATAGTGCCAAGCACGGCACAGTGTTGGGGAGTGTTTTGTATGTTGTACATAGATAGCGGTCGCTATGGTTTGGACCTGACTCCATGGCACCTTACAGCAACAACATAAAATAAAATATGTGCCAACACCTTTACTGAATTTTCTTTCAAATGATTTTTCTGAGTTTGTTGGGAAGGTGAGGATGTTAATTTTGTCCTTGTGCTCTTGGGCATTTTCTGTATTTTGACAGTTACTTTTCCAACTTGGGAAAAAACCCTACAATTTAAAATAAAATGTGACATAATTATAAAATGAAAGGTAGTGTCAAAAGGCTCTGGGTTTTAGGTGATTTCAAATTTCTTTTTGGAAATTTTATTTTTGTTTTCCCTAGTTTATCACAGTGGGCATGAGGGATGGGAATATATGCAAATATTCCTAATTTGAATTTCTGCTCCGAAACTCAAGTCTGATACTTTAATGTAAGTAGGGAAATCCAGATGCCATTTCCTTACAACCATTTACATGGTGGAGACTTAGAAACATGTTTTATAAGGTTAAATGAGCATCTGGCAAAAGATGCAGCTAAAATTTCTCAATAGGACTCAGCCTATTCATTTTTACCACATGAGATCCTTTATTCTAGTAAAGTTAGACTGCCCCATTCCCGAGCACATTCAGCTTTGTACTTTTATGCTTTTGTTCAAACTGTTCATTTTGCTGAAACATGCTTCCCCCATCTTTGGCTTCCAAAATCCCTTCCATTCATATTACACTTTAGCCCTTTTTTTCCCAAGAGTCCCAGACTACCTCCCAACTATGATGAGCTCCCTTGCGTCTGAGCCACTGCAAAGTTTTCCTGATAATCTCTTACCTTTACTCATTTAATCCCCAGCTTTACACAGTAAGCTTCTTGAGGGCAGTCTTTTTCTAGTACCCCTTTCAATGCCTTGGGGGCACCTATTACAACTCCTTTTACACCCAGATGTGTAACATCTGTTTTTTTTAAAACAGTACTGAATGCATGGACCTTGTGAATTATCTTTCCTTTCTAGGTTTTTAGCATCACTTGCCAAACCAGTTAGCAAACAAATACTTATTAACATCTTTTCTGTACTAGGCCCTGAAATACACAGATGAAAAGGAAAGGTAATAGTTCTATCCCCATGCTACCTGAAAGGAGAAAGACAATTGCCATGTAAGCAATAAACGACAGCTTTAGACAGAAGTAAACTCTGAGGAAGGGAAAATTAGGCAACATAGTAAAAACGTGCCTTAGGTCAGGCAATCAGGGCAGGCCTCCTGAAGAGGGGACATTACAGAGCTGAGAACTGAAGCAGGAGAAGGAGGCAGCCTTGAGAAGATCTGTGGACTTTGTTCCAAGCAAAGTGAATAAAAAGTAAAAGGACTCGGAGGTGTGAACCAATGTGGAGCATTTGGGGGGCAGAAAGCAGAGCACATTATAATTATAGCCTAGTGAATGAAGCTGGCGGGTAGAGACAGGGAGGGACGTTTACAGATGGACAAGATGTAGAGCAGGGAATTGTAGGCTGCAAATGTAACCACTTTGGTGGGTTTTTGTTGTTGTTGTTGTTTGTTTGTTTGTTTATGGTACTAGGAGTTAGAAACCAGGGCCTCACATATGCTTTGCAAGTGCTGTACCACTGAGCAGCACTCCTAGCTCTGTTTTCACTTTTTATTTTGTGTCAGGGTCTAAGTTATGCAGGCTGCCTCTAGCCTTAAACTTGTGATCCTCCTGCCTCAGCCTCCCAAGTCACTGAGATTACAGGCATGAGCTACCATATCTAGCCTACTTTGTTGGTTCTTAACGGAGGAAATGGATATGAACTGATTCTAATCCAGCGTTATTTTGGTCCAAGGCTACCAACATCCTCCAACTTATTATAATGTGTTAGATGGTGATTTTGACTTGATTTCTACAAATGTAAAACAATTCTGTATCAAAAATAGGTATGTTGCCATACATGGTGGCATATACCTGTAATCCCAGTGATTCAGGAGGCTGAGGCAGAAGGATCTTAAATTTGAGAGGTAGATTGTATAATTTAGGGAGGCCCTATCTCAAAAAAAGAAGTAACAAATGGGCTGGGGGTGCAGCTCAGTGGTAGAGTGCTTGCAAAGCATGTGTAAGGCCTTGGGTTCAACCCTGTAGTATGCAAACAACAACAACAACAACAACAAACCAAACAAAACACAGCCAAAAAACAAACAATAAACCATGTATGTTATAGACCTTAGTGCCATTCTTAACAATTACATGTTGATAATGCTCAGGTTGCTCTAAATAAAAGTATCTCCACCACAAAATAAAAATGAAATGTTTCCAGTAACTTGCAAATTTTTAGTATTCTTTTTCTGGTTTGTGAGTTTGTTGGGGAAAAGTGAATTCTACACTGTTTCTCCTAGAGGACTATTTGCATGAGTATAATTAAAGTTGAAGTATTTTAATTGGTCAAAATTACTATAATAGATATGCATGTGTATTTTCACATCTCTGGTGCAGATCAATAATATTATTGTCAATAATTATTATTGATAATTATTATTATCAATTATTATTATTATTGATAATTATTATTGATAATTATTGATATTATTGATATTATTGATAATTATTATTATTGATAAATAATATTATTGACAATGGTAAAAAACATAATATATCTACTGTGATAGATCAAGGTGAAAACACAGGTTTAAATTGTTTCTAATTTCACATTGCACAGGCCCAGCATTGCCTGTCATTCGCCTTGCTGGGGGGAGCAGCAGGCGTGAGGGTCGAGTGGAGCTGTACCATGCTGGCCAGTGGGGGACCATCTGTGACGACCAGTGGGATGATGCAGATGCAGAAGTGGTCTGCAGGCAGCTGGGCCTCAGGTTTGTTTTTACTGCTCATGTATTATTTTGTTTAAATTTTTGAATCTATTATTTCCATACCCAAAGGCAGGTGGTGTTTGTTAAAATTGGACATTTCCTTGAACCAGTACAAAAGGCCACCGTTTGATCTTTGTCCTAAGCTGCGAACTCCCTGAAAAGCACTTATGTGTACTCTGTAGATCTAACATGCATGGATCTGAACTACAGTGATTTTATGTCACCAAGAATCTCAGCTTTTGCTGCTTTTCATTAATAGCCTTTGTGTTTCTCCCAGGTAATGGGCAGCATTGTCGACTGCACTGACTTAATCTGAGTCATTTGGTGAAACACCAGTTATTAACTTATAACTGAAATTTCACTTTTATCTCTCAGATATTGTTTAAACTTTTGAAGTTTGCTTTCTTATTTGTTAGGTATGTGTTTAGAACAAAGAATGTTTATGTTTATTATTGTTCAAAGGAAGTAATTTCCTTGTAGAGAATGGAAATGAAGGCTGTGCAATAAAAACAACACCATGAAAATCAGTGTTCCTTGTTGTCTCAGGTGTGATTATTCTAGAATAATTATGTTTTAATTTCAAATCTTCTAATCCTTTTCTTTTGTAATTCTGAACATTGATGTAACAAAGCTAAAAGTTTATCTCAAATTTTATTAGATGATCTTTTAAAATTTAATACTTTATCTCTTTTTTTTTTTTTGTGGTACTGAGAGACTAAACCTGGGACCTTGCACATATTTTGCAAACACTCTGCCATTAAGATGCACCTCCAGCCTATTTTATTTTATTTATTTATTTGTGGTTCTGAGAGTTGAACCCAGGGCCTCAACTTGCATGCTTTGCAAGTGCTATACAACTGAGCTGCAACCCCAGCCCATGTTTTTTAGTTTTTAAGACAGGGCTTCGCTAAATTATGCAGACTGCCTTTGGTCTCGAACTTGCGATCCTCCTGCCTCTGTCTCTGGAGTCTCTGGGATTATAGACGTGGGCCACCACACCCCCATTTTATTTTTTTAAATTGAGACAAGGTCTAACTGAATTATGCAGGCTGCCTCTGAACTCAAACCTGCGATCCTCCTGCCTCTGCCTCCCAGCTTCTGGGATTTTAGGCATGTGCCACTGTGCCTGGCCAATACTTTACTTTAAATTTTAAAAAATATTCCAATTAGCACATTGGAGGGTGCTTCTTGAGAAGAAAGTCTTCTGTGTGCATATATCATTTTGTCCAGTTAACCATGTTCCTTGACACTGGAGCAGGATTTTAAACTTCGAGCCATTTATTATCAATTTTGGGAGGATCATTTTTACAACTGTCCCCTGTCTTTTTCAGTGTTTGAAATGAAATGTTTACATTGAAATGTTTTATAGTAAAATGTAGACATTTAACATTTTACTGCCACATACTTAAGTATGCATCTCTTAAAAATGAGAACATTGTCCTAACATAGCCAAATTACCATGATTATAACTACTTTAATTGATAATCATTCTAAATATTGTCTAATTCCCCATCCAATTCAAATTTTCACAGTTGTTCTCACAACGTCCTTGATACATGGTTTGTCTGAGGGAGAATTTAGTCGAGGGCCATGCAGGGCACCTGGATGTTATGCCCCTTAAGTCTCTTCTAATCTAGAACAGCCTCCTGCTTTTCATGATACTGACTGTTTGAAGAGACCAGGTCAGTCATTCTGGAGAAGGTTCCGTCTTCTGACTTTGCCTCTTTTCTTCCTCTTGATGTCATTGAGTTTCCTCTCTGCTTCTTGTAGTTCCTGCACTTAGAAATTAGGTCCAAAGTCTTGATTAGTTCAAAGTACGCATTTTGCTAGAAATCATCACAGGTGGTATGTTTTCATGTGGCTCCTCACCAGGAGTCACAGAATGGCTGTTTTTGCTCCCACTGGTGTGGCTAAAATTTAGCATTGGGTTTAAGGTGGTATCAGTCTAATCCTTCACTATTAAATTAACTGGTGTAACCACTTCTGAGATCTAACTGCTAGTTTATAGTTTACACAGGGGCAGGAATAAGTAGGGCAAATCCTACGACATCAGGTTTTATAATCATGACTGGCAGGATTGTTTATTGTTGTTGTGAATATTTTCTTGGTGTGATCAGGAATAGGGCCACACAGTTCTTCTTGAGAAAACTGTAATTATTTTTGAGACTAAATTTTGGGGTGTTTGGACTGAGTATCAATTTTCAGAATAATTTTGTTGAAGTTTCCAGGTACTGCTGTTGGAGTCAGCATAGCATAAGGTTATTAGCATATACTAGACTCATAACAATCTGGATTTGAGTCCCGTTTTTAAGCTGAGAAAGTTACAGAAAATCTCTTACTAACAACTTTCTCATTCATTGCATGTTTCCTGATTTATAGGGTTTAGTTAGTGCAGATAGTAAGTATGTAATACACATTGGCTGTCAAAGTCAGTCTAATTAGGATTTGTTGCATTTGAAAAATGTCAAACATCCAAAGTAAGTTGAGCATTTGGTAGGGAGATCATCAAACCCTATAACTCTAGCCAGAACTTGTATTTAGGTAGCTGTATCTATGATTCTTGTATTTTTAAAACATTGGGGACTGGGGTTTAGCTCAGTTGTTAGAGTGCTGTTCTATGCTCTCTAAGGCCCTGAGTTTGATCCCTAGCACCACAAAATACATACATACATACATACATACATACATACATACATACATACATACATAGAAAGAGAGAAGGATGAGGCAGCCCACTCCCAAAACAATCCTGAAACTATCAGCCATTGAAAACCTATGAGGGTTGCTATGAGTTGGACTTGACCCAACAGCTCTAACAACAACAAATATCTGTATTTATAGTTGTCTATTATATGTATTCAGTGTTGTGCTAATTGATTTTTATGGTAGCTACTAAGAAATCTGTCTTTGTCAGAAATATTAAGCACTTTAAGGGAATATGATACTATTTACTAAATAGTGTTAAAATAATGCCAATAAAATTTTATGCCTGTTCAGGATCACCGCATATTTATTATAATGTTGTTGTTGGGTGCCATTGAGTCGGGTCCAACTCATAGTGATCCTATGTACAACAGAACAAAACAGTGCTTCTCTGATATTCATAGGCTTTTTGATGGCTAAATGTTGTGAGAATGGGCTACCGGGTCCTTTTCCTAAGCCTACAGCACCCAGTATTCCATGAAAGTCTCCCATCCAAGGACTAACCAGGCCCAACCCTGCTTAGCTTCTCAGATTGAATGAGAAAGAATGCCTGGGGGGTATGGCTGTAGACTTATTATACTACAAAAGTGAAATAAA
The DNA here is from genome assembly GCA_007922755.1 of Pedetes capensis. NCBI lineage: Eukaryota > Metazoa > Chordata > Mammalia > Rodentia > Pedetidae > Pedetes > Pedetes capensis. The sequence goes on along the minus strand of VMDO01009397.1, from coordinate 20,005 downwards.
CATTTGGCCATATTAATATTTGCTTTACCCAAAAATCTAATGGATGCAAAATGTTATGTAAATCTGAGATTCCACTGCCAACTTTAAGATATGAATTTAAACATTTTATCAAATTAAAAAAATGACTCTCAGACCACGTTAATATTGCCAGTTGCTGCCATACCACTGTGGCATCCCATCCTGTCAGATCTTGGAAGCTAAGCAGGGTCAGACCTGGTTGGTACTTGGATGGTAGGCTGCTTGGGAACACCAGTTGCTGTAGGCTTGGGAGAAGCACCCAGCAACCCGCTCCCATAAGATAATCAACCATTGAAAACCCTGTGAATAGCAGAGAACCACTAACAATAGTGTTTTGCCTATTGTACATAGGGTCATTATGAGTCAGACAGCAATTTGACAGCACCTAACAACACCAATTACCAGTTGCAGAAATGATTATTCTAAGTTTAAGCTATAAAGCTTAAATAAAAGGCAAGCTTTTGTTGCCTAGAAAAATTCACCTAAAATTTAAATGACACATTGAATATTAATATTTCCAATTATTAAAGTGATTCTAAAAGTTCACATTGTAGTTTAGAGTTCTTTCAGGAGAGCTAAAGTTTTTTTTTTTTTCATTTTTATAAAGAGTTTTTAAGCAAAGATCATGTTGGCAGCAATAGTCTGTTACATAGAGAAAAGATATAGACTCACAAGGAAGACTGTATTAGTGTTGAATTTGGGGTAAGGGAAGTGTTAATATCTTTCCCGAGCATTAGCTTATTGCTTTCTTTCTCTAAGGGGATTCATGTTCGGAAAAATAATGTTGTTAGGTGATGTTGAGTCATGTCCGACTCATAGTGACCCTCATAGGGTTTCCGATAGCTGATTGTTTCAGGATTGCCTCTGGGAGTGGATTGTCATGTCCTTCTCCCATTTTTGTGGTGCTGGAAATCGAACTTGGTACCTCAGAGACTGCAGAGCGGTGCCCTACCAAGTGAACTAAATCCCAGCCCAGAAAAATGATTAGAAGGGAAAATATTTCCTAAATATGGAAGCATATTAGGTGAGTTTTCATCTTCGTAGTAGGAACTTTCAGCTCTACTTTGGCCCCTTTGTTCTTGGGCCTGCTGTGAGGAAAACATGCTTGGGCGGGTGTGATGGGGCAAGCTGCTCACCTGGTATCTGGGAGGTGAAGGGAGAGAGGAAGAGGCAGAGCCCAGGATCCCACCATCCCCTTTGAGGGCATTTCCCCAATGACCTAAGACCTTCCATGGGGACCTACGTCTTAATGGTTCCATTGGTAAAGCCTGGTGACCAAGCTTTTAACATGTGAGTCATTGGGGGACAAGTATCCAAACCACAGAAACAAGGAAGCAAACCCCCCACACACACACACACAATGTCTTTGTAACAACCAACAATTCAGCATTACAGAGATTTGTTTCCATTATAGGCACTCTGATGCTCTGAGCTGTCATTGTTCATGTACCTTACTTGATTTTATAGTTCGCTCATAAGTTTGCATTTAAGCAATATTCCCCAGCTGCTCTTCCTCTATAATTTGTTTTACTCACTCAAAGCCTAAGTACTTTCAGGTGAAATTATTTTGTTAATGGTACATGGTTGATAGCAGACAGCATAATTTTTGCTTGTCTCAACTTATTGTTCTTAAGCAGATTTCTTCTCAGTGTTACTTGCCTTGTTTAATTCCCCGAGAGAAAGTACCTCATGCCCCCCTAGAGCAGTGGTTATAATTTCTTCGTGAGATGCTGTCTTTTTGACCCTCATCTTTCAATGGCATTTGTGCATTTTGGTGGCTGGCAAGCTTCCTAAATGCAAAGGAATTATTGTACTTAAAACACTTAAATTTGATTTACCCAGAATGTGGAGAAGATGAGGAGAAAAAAAGGAGACAGTCAGATGTTAGAAAATTAGATAACTTGAGAATATATATGTGCATAGCAAAGTTTTAGGTGGAGTCATTTTTAGAATACTTCTTTGTGTGCTTAATATTAAAAGTATTTTGCCATGTCTTTTAAAAACTCTTAAAAGCATCACTTAAAATGATGACATCATATATTTTTGTGTTGATGTGCTATAACTTACATATGAATTTTAAAATTTTGGATACTTCTTTGCTCTTAGGGTTTTTTGTGTTGGCTATAAAATTATCATATAGAGCTACATTAAGTAGTCAGAATAAAATTATTCTGTATAAATTATTTTACAAAATTTTTCTTTGGTCTTTTATTTCACTGTTCATTAAATTTTTAAAGATATTTTATAAACCACACAGTGAAGAGGGCTGGGCATGTGGAATTTATTGAGCAGGAAGCAATATTTAACAGATGGGGAAGTTAGGCCCATTACCCAATGCCCCTGATATCACACTGTTAGTAGGTCCATGACTCCCTCAAACTAGTACTGTTTCTTTTATTTTATACTGTTTGTGAAATGGCCAATAAGAAACAGAAATGGAAAGAGAAAGTTAATTTTAAGAAGAAAATGATAATAAACAAGTTTTAGATTGTTGTTGTTAGGTGCTGTTGAGTCTGACTGGTAGCGACCCTCTGTACACAACAAACATTCCCAGGCACACAATCTTGACTGTGTCAATTAATCTCATTGAGGGTTTTCTTTTTTTTTGTTGACCTGCCATTCTCCCAAACATGATGTCTTTCTCCAGCAAATGGTCCCTCCTGACTACATGTTGAAAATACATAAGACAAAGTCTGGCCATCCTTGCTTCCAAAATGTATTCTGGTTGCACTTCTTCTAGGATAGATCTGTTGGTGCTTTTGGCAGTCCATGGTGTCTCCAGCACCATAACTCAAAAGCATCAATTCATCTCCTGTCTCCCTTACTCAGTGTTCAGCTTTCAGAACCCTATGATGCAACTGAAAATACTGTGGCATGAGTCAGGCACACATTTGTCTTCAGTGTAACATCTTTACTTTTCAATATTTTACAGAGACCTTTTGCCACAGCATTTCCCAAAGCAATATATCTTTTTATTTATTCACTGCTGCTTCCATGGGTATTGATTATAGAACTAAGTAAAGAAAAACCTTGGACGACCTCAATCTTTCCTTCATTTATTGTGAAGTTGCATACTGAGTGAGTTATAAGGATTTTTGTTTTGCTGATGTTGAGTCTCAATCCATACTAAAGGCTATTTCTTTGATCTTCATAGGTAAATGTTTCAAATCCTCTTCACTTTCAGCAAGCAGAGTTATGTCATCTGCATAACACAGGTGGTTAATGAGTCTGCCCCCAAACCTGATGCTGTGTTCTTCTTCATAAAGTCCTGCTTCTCAGATTATTTGCTCAGCATAGAAATTGAAGAGATATGATGAAAGGATATAGCCCTGATGCACACCTGTCTCGGCTTTAAGCCAATCAGTGTTTCCTTGTTCTGTTTGAATGACTGCCTCCTGGTTGATGAACAGATTTCTCATGAATACAGTTAGGTATTCTGGTATTCCCATTCTTTGCTGTGTTATCCATAATTTGTTATGATCCACACAGTCAAATGCCTTTGCATGATCTCTAAAACATGTTATTGTTGTTGTTGTTAGGTGCCGTCGAGTCGGTATCCGACTCATAGCGACCCTTATAGGGTTTTCAATGGCTGAGTGCTTCGGGATTACCTTGGGAGTGGATTGCCAGGCCCTTCTCCCATTTTTGCGGTGCTGGGAATTGAACTCGGGGGCCTCTGAGACTGCAGCACAGCGCTCTACCCACTGAGCTAAATCCCAGCCCTCTCTAAAACATAGGTAGACATTTTTCTGATATTCTCTGCTTTTGGCTAATATCCATCTGACATCTGCAATGATGTCTCTGGTTCCCTGCCCTCTTCTGAATCCAGCTTGATTTTCCAGCAGTTCCCTTGTAAGACTCAGCTTCCCGGAGAGAAACCGTGTCTATCTAGAGAGTTCCCAATGACAGACCGAGTCTGAGGTGGATGCAAACGCACAGGATTTATTGTTCCGACGCAACAGGGTCTACCAAGCTCTTTCGAACCGGAGACCCCGAAATGCAAAAGCGAGGGTCTTTTATACCCACACAGAAGCAGAATTAGCAGGTTAATTGGTTACAATAGTTGACCTTTAAACTTTAAACACCAAGTTGGGAGGGGCCGGTTCACTCTAGGGGCAGTGGAAAATTTTTACCTCATTCAACTTAGTCTGATATGTAAAATGGCTGCTCTATGGCTAAGCTGGGACCTTCACCTGTCCATGTACTACTGTAGTTGCTTTTGAAGTATCTTTAGTAAAAGTTTGCTTGCTTGTGATATTAATGGTATCATTTGATAGTTTCCACATTCAGGTGGATCCTCTTTCTTAGGAATAGGCACAAATATGGATCTCTTCCAGTCAGTTGGCCAGGTAGCTGTTTTCCAAATCTCTTGGCATAAAGTAGTTAGTATCTTCAGTGCTGCATCTGTTTGTTGAAACATCTCCATTGGTATTCCATCAATTCCTGGAGCCTTGTGTTTTACCAATTTCTTCAAGGCAGCTCTTCCACTTTGTCCTTCAATACAATTAGTTCCTCATCATATGTAACTTCTTGAAGGTTCCTTCCATGTTTTGATGTTTCCTGCATCATTTAATATTTTTCCTGTAGAATCTTTCACTATTGCCACTCAAGGCTTGAATTTTTTCTTCAGTTCTTTAAGCTTGAGGAAAAACAGCATGTTCTTCCTTTTTGGTTTTCTGTCTCCAGCTCTTTGCATATGTTTTCAAAATATTTGATGTTATCTTCTCGGGCTACGTTTTGAAATCTTCTCTTTCATTCCTTAATTTCATCATGTCTTCCTTTTACTTTAGCTGCTTGACATTCAAGGACAATTTTCAGAGTCTCTTTTGACATGTAATTTGGTCATTTCTTTTTTTCTTGTCTTTTTAATATCCTTTTACTTTCCTCACAAAATGGTATCTTTGATGCCATGCCACAACTCATTTGGTCTTCTATATTCATGTGTAATGCATTAAACCTATTTTTGAGGTAGTCTCTGAACTCAGGTGGGATATACTCAAGGTCATACCTTGGCTCTCATACACTGTGTCTAGTTTTCTTCAGTTTCAGTTTGAACTTGCTTATGAGAAGTTGATGGTCTGATCCACGATCAGCACCCGGTCTTGTTCTGACATTTGATACTGAGCTTTTCCATCATCTTTTTCCACAAATGTAGCCAGTTTTGTTCTTGTATGTTCCATATGGTGAAGCCTATGTGAATAGTCGCCATTTATGTTGGTGAAAAAATGTATTTACTATGAAAAGATCATTGGTCTGACAAAATTCTATCATGTGACCTCTAGCATCTTTTCTGTCACCAAAGCCATATTTTCTGACTACTGAGCCTTCTTCTTTGTTTCCAACTTTTGCATTCCAGTCACCAGTAATTATCAGTATGCCCTGGTTGCATGTTTGATCTATTTCACATTGCACAAGATGGTAGAGAAATCTTCCCTATCTTCATTTGTGGCCTTAGTGGTAGTGTGTAAATGTGAAAAATCATCATATTAATTGGCCTTACTTGTAGGTGTATGGATATTATTCTATCACTGACAACATTTTACTTCAGGACAGATCTTGAGATGTCTTTTGTGATTGTGCATGCAACCCCATTTCTCTTTAGGTTGTCATTCCCAGGATCATACATAATATGATTATCTGACTCAAAATGGCCCATGCTGGTCCATTTGAGCTCACTGATGCCTACCTAGAATGTTAGTGTTTATGTATTACATTTCTCTTTTAATGATTTCTAATTTTCCTAGTTTAATACTATGTACATTCCATTTTCCAAATATTAATGGATGTTTATAGTTGTTTCTCCTGATTTTGAGTCATGCCACATCAACAAATGAAGGTCCTTGGAGCTTTACTCCATTTCCTCATTACTTTGAGGAGGTACCTCTTCCCAAGTCATCATTTGAGTGCCTTGCAAGGTGCGTGGCTCATTTTCTGTACTATTTCTATACTATTCATAGGGTTTTAAATGCCTAGTTGTTTTGGGAATGGGTTGCCAGCTCCTACTCCCTAGTCTGTATTAGTCTGGAAGCTCAGCTGAAACCTGTGCACTATGTGTGACCCTGATGGTAACTAATATGGGTAGCATAGCTTTCAGCCTCATAGCAACACACAAGCCCTTGATTACCAAGGAGCGACATCTTGTTTCACTCTTCATTTGAATGTCACTCCTAAATTGGTTGCACCTAGTCCCTCCAGCCCCCACCTGATTGTTATCTTGAGGCAGTTAAGGCAGCTACCCAAGGGCTATATAAACAAGGCTCTGCGCTGCATGTGAGAAACTGCAGAGGCAGAGAGCTGGTGGTGGCAGGGAGCTGGTGATGAAGAGTGACTGATGGGGGCTGCTAACAGTGAAGCTGACTGCTGTGGCTGTCGATGGTGATGCTGCTGGCTGCTAGTTTCCTGCGGGGAACTCTGTGGATTCGACCAGCAACACAGAAGCATCTCTACCTGTGGCCACTGAGACCAGGACAATGAGACGGCACTCTCAAGGACTGCAGGCAAGCTGAGGACAGTCCCTTTGCCCAGTGCCTAGGGATAGAAGCTGAGGACAGCCTCTGGTCCCAGCACCGAGGCAGAAGAGCCACAGCAGCTCTTTCTGCTGCCTCAGGGGCAGCTATCACTTAGGCTGCTAACACTCCTTTGGCTTCCTCCCTGCCCTACTCAGGGCAGAGAGATAGGTTTCTGCCTTTCTCCTGTGCCCTACATAGAGGTGGCGCCTGAATAAGGGACCCCACAAAATTCATTTGGGTTTCTCTCTGCGATTGTCAGGGTGAGTGGAGGGAGAGAGAGACAGAGAAAGACAGAGTTGCTTTCAGTCCCTGCAAGGCAAAAGTTCCTGAGGCTTTTCCTTTCTCCCCTTCTCTTGCTGTGTTCCCGAGGGCTGCAGGAGTTCACGCTCCTCACCCGAGGGTCCCAAGTGACTTGTGATTAAGATGTGTGCACAGCGGTGCCTCTAGTCCGGACATCTGGGTCCAACCGGGAGGTGCGTGCCCCACATAGGAGTTCCGTTCTTTAGATTCTCTCCTTGTGCCTCTCCCTGGTGGTCCTTCCTAAGTGCACACCTCCCCTGCATGCCTGCCAGATTGGTCCCCAGACTGAGGGGCCCTGTCTGGGCTATGTGCACCTACTCCTGACCAAGTGGCACTCAATTTTGCCGCTGTGGATGGACCCGTTGGCTTTCCATCCATTGCTCGTGGTCCCTGCTCGTTGTCCTCACAGCCTCTTGTCCAGTGTCCCATCCAGTTCTCCGTGAAGCATGGCTGCTTCTGCTCCTCCTCCAAGCACCCTTCTTAGGAGAGGGTTTTCCGCTTTTCCTTCTTGTTCCCCATTCGGGATGGGGATTCCTTTTATGGGGTCCCCTCTCAGGATGAGGATCTTTGTCCACACCCCATGTGGGTCCCTACTCAGGACTCCCACAGTGTTTTGTGGGGTCCCCATTTGGGCGCCACCTCTGTGTGGGGCCAGCGGGAGAAAGGAAAAGGCCCCTCTCTGCCCTGAGAAGGGCGGGGAGGAACCCAAAGGAGTGTCAACAGCCTAAGAGTTAGCAGCTCTTTCTGCTGCCTCCGGGGCATCTGTGGCTCTTCTGCCTCCGGTGCTGGGACCAGAGGCTGTCTTCAGCTTCTGTCCCTAGGCGCTGGGCAAAGGGACTGTCCTCAGCTTGCTTGTAGTCCTTGAAAGTGCTGCCTAGTTGTCTTGATCTCATTGGTCACAAGGAGAGATGCTTCCATGTTGCTGGTCAAATCGAGAGTTTTTTCTCTGACCACCAACAGAGTTCCCAGCAGGAAGCTAGCAGCCAGCAGCATCACAATCAGTAGCCCCATCATCACCAGCCACCACAGCTCTCACCAGCTCTCTTCGCCTGTTTCCTGCTACTCTCGAATGCAGAGTGAGCTTTGTTTATATAGCCCTTGGGCAATTAACTGCCTTAACTGCCTCAAGATATCAGGTGGGGGTGCAAGGGGCTAGGTGCAACCAACTTAGGACTGACATTCAAATAAAGAGTGAAACCAGATGTCACTCCTTTGGTAACTAAGGGGAGATCCTTGATTACTAATCAGTGGGCAAGATGAGGGTTGAATAATTCCCTACAAAAGTGTTTCAGAGAAGGCTCCATAATCAAATTTTACCATCTAGTAGTGGTGTACATTTGGGCAAATTAATTAACTTGAAGGCCTCAGATTTCTTATCCATATACTAGAGATAAAAATATGAAATTGTAGAGAGTCTTAAAGGGATTAATATGTAAAGAACTATTAGGCCAGTGCCTGTCATCATAGTAAGCATTTGATATACATCAAGTTCATTATTGGAGATGGAGGGGATTATCTTCCAGAGAGAGGCCTAGTATATTGATCATTTAAAAATGAGTTTTTCTCATCCATAGGTCACAAGTGTCACAAACTGATATTTGTAGTTAAAGGACAAACCTTTTATAATCTAATAAGTAATTATCTTGCACAACTATCTGGTTGAATTCTGTCTTCCTCAAAGTGATAAGCAAGCTTGGAGACTGAGTTGATTGGATGATGCTATTTATTTGGCTTTTTTCTATGTGGTGGGAGAAACAAAAGGAAAAGCTTTCTATCAATGCAATCTGATTAGCTAAATAGGTTTAAAAATGTTTGATATAGAATCAATCTAGTGTTTATTGGGAATTGCCGTTAGGTCAAATATTTTTACACACAAAATAACAACTCAATGTATTACATCAGAGCACCCCTGTTCCATAAATTTATTCTGTGGTCAGGGGTACTCTGAAGAAATTAGGGAGCATTGGGACTTTTATCACAGATGAACTGGCAGGCTGATATGGAAATAATTTCCATAGAGGAAAGACAGAGAACACACAGCTCATTGAATTCACATAGCACTTAGTGTGATATTCCCAGCTCACACGTTTAATGCTTTCTCTCCCCAGTACTGTAGCCACTCTTTAAGAGCAGAGTCATCAGTTTCTTAGATTTTCCCCTGAAAGGCAGCACCACAGCACCAGGAAATCCTAGTGACTGCCTGAGGGAATGTGTGAATGTGTAAATATCATCTTAATTTTAATAAACTCAAAAATTAGGTAGAAAATCTTTGTTACGTCTGTTTCATTAGAGTTTCTTGGTTGATGTTTCTTTTCCTGTCAAATTTATTCTATTTTCTCATTAGTTTATTTTAATTAAATATTTTCTGTAGTCATTAAAATGATATTGCCTCAATGGGAAATATGGAAATGTATAAAGAAGAAAATAAAACATGCATGTGATGTTTTATGTGTGGATTTTAATGAGGCAACTTTCCCCAGAATCACTGCTTGGAGGTTTTATTCTCCCATCCTGTGTACTTCCTTAAGGAAGGGATACAGTTCAGAGACAATGAACCAGGCCTTGTCACACAATCTTTAATATATTTTTAATACAATATAGTTCAGCTATCCTGCCACAGCCTATCTGGAGTCACTCCCAGCCAATGGATGATATGAGATATGTTTTTTTCCCATGGGAATAAAAAGCGTTTAATTTGTTGCCATAGCCTGCAGCCATAGCCCTGTGGCATCTGATTCCATCAGATCTCAGAAACTAAGCAGAGTTGGGCCTGGTTAGAACTTGGATGGGAGACTGCCTGGGAACACCAGATCTTGCAGGCTTGGGAGACGGACCTGGCAACCCACTCCTGAAAATCAATCTGCCATTGAAAACCCTATGAACAGCAGAGAAGCACTGACAATAGTGTTTCACCTGCTATATTCAGGGTCACTATGAGTTGGATACCGACTTGAGAGCACCTAACAACAAATTTGTTGCCATTTAGCATATATATTTTATGAAAATGGTATGAATCTTTTAAATCTCAAAAAATGTCATAGGTGAGAATGCTTTGTTTTAATTTGATCACTAACGAGTTTGAGCATCTATCATATGGTCATTGGCCACAGATAATTCATTTTCTCTGAATACTCTGATCTTCTCCATTGCCCTATGTTTTTCAAACTGGCTCTTTTGTTCTTCATTAAAATGTAATAATAATGGCACCATTATTAATTACTGCGATTTTTTGGTTGCTACTTATTATAAATATTTCTTTCAGATTGTTTGCCTTTTGCCACTGATTATGAAGTTTTGCTATATAGTAGTTTTCAATTTGTGTAGTCTGGTAACTTTTTAGTCATATTTCCTTCTTCCCTCCCTCCCTCCCTCTCTCTCTCTCTCTCTTTCTCTCTCTTTCTTTTGCTCACTTTTTCTTTTTTTTTTGATTTTTAAGTCATCTGGATTTCATTGTTGCTATTATGAGTTTGGGATCAAAATTTATATTATCCTGTATTGGTCTCAGGTTTCCTTATAGCATCTAATCATGGTTTAGTGAATTGTACTCACTGACAATTTTCCTTATTAGACACTTTTCTCTCCTGGTATTTATGCCAGGGCAAGGACCCAAGGAGGCTGTTAATCTGTCTTTCTCTAATGCTGTCCTGTCTAGCTTCCCATGACCTCATTGTTTTCCCATTATCCCAGATCTCTTCTTCTTCTGTTCCCCAGCTCTTTGTGTTCTCTAAGTCAGGTTTCATGTTGGCTCTCACCAATCTCTTTCCTCTAGAACAGTAGTCCACAATTTCTTTCCTATAAAGGGTTAGATAGTAAATATTTTAGACTTTGCAACTACTCAGCTATACCATAATAGCACAAAAGCAGCCTTGGACAACCACTTAGGAATGATTGTGCCTTCATTCTGATATAACTTTATGTTTGGACCGTGAAATTTGAATTTCATTTCATTTTTACACAAATTATATTCACATTTCAATCCCCCCACCAATTATAAAATGTAAAAGTCACTCTTAGCTCATGGGCCATATCAAAACAAGTGGCATTCAGGATTTGGTCTGGGTCATAGTTTGTTGATAATTTGTGGGTCATGTTGTTGTTGTTAGATGCCATCGAGTTGAGCCCCACTCATAGCGACCCTAATAGGGTTTTCAATGGCTGACTCTTTCAGGATTGCCTTGGGAGTGGGTTGCCACATCTTTCTCCCATTTTGTGGTGCTGGGAATTGAACTCAGGACCTCAGAGACTGCAGAGCAGCACTCTACCAACTGAGCTAAATCCCAGCCGTCTGTGGGACATAGTTTGCTGATAATCTGTGCTGGAGCCAGCAGTTAGGACATCTTCTCTCAGGTCCTGGATTCTACCTCTAAACAGGAGTCATAATGAAACCCATTAAGTTGTACACTAACTAAAAACATACTAATAAAACTTAATTAAAAATTATAAATTATAAAAATAAAGGAGTCACCAGTCTCAGGCACACAACTGCAAGCAGCTCCCTTCTCTGCAACAATATTCGTGTATACATTAACATATTTAAAGCAACACATTTTTGTTATTCAACTCGTCTCTTCCAAATTCTGAACATTAATCAAAGCTTCTACATAAATTTTGAATTTTGTTTCCTGTGGTTGTTAAATTGTTCTCTTGTTTAACATCGTATAAATGTTACATGAACATATTTTCTTTGGGGAGAGTATATTTCTTCCACTACTATAAGTAACATTTAAAATATTTAATTTATTTACAGGTTTGTAGACTACTATTTAGGCGTCTGCAGCCGTAGCCCTGTGGCATCCAATCCCATCAGATCTCGGAAGCTAAGCCGGGTCGGGCCTGGTTAGTACTTGGATGGGAGACCGCCTGGGAACACCAGATACTGCAGGCTTGGGAGAAGGACTTGGCAACCCGCTCCCAATAATCAATCTGCCATTGAAAACCCTACGAACAGCAGAGAAGCACTGACAGTAGTGTTTTGCCTGTTGTATGTAGGGTCACTATGAGTCGGATACCGACTCGATGGCACCTAACACAACAACAGACTAGTATTTACTATTTTGGTTCATTTTTTTTCCTAGAAATATCAGTGCTTTATTTGCACAAAAAGCTTTGTTTAGTCTACTATAACCTTTCTCAAGGAATATTTTATATGCATTAAAATACTTAAAAATAAAAAAAAATTTGCTTCTGATTATATGTGTCTTTACCACAAAAGTCTGATGTTAAGTGATTCAAATTATAGGTTAATGGTCTTTTGGACCATCACCTGATAATCTGTAATAAAAAATACACATACATTTTTTTCAGTGTCTTATAGGCTATGAACTACCTCTATGTTCTTTTTAAAATTACTTTAAAATAAATAAAACAAGTTTACAACATTAAGACCAGAAAATATTAAGATACTGATTGATTCTTCCTTCTTTGACACCCTCTCAACTCTACTTTTGGGGGGAAAGTAAAATTTATGGTATTTGTTTAAACTAAATACCAGTGGTCTTTAGATAAATTGGTTAACAGTGAAAAATGTGTTATTCATTAACTGTTGGGAGGAAAACTCCTTAAGAATGCCAGAAGAGAGAAGAATACCAGCATTTATTAAACTCCAAATTTGCATTAGTTTGATTCCTACAGCTCTACAAAGTAGCCATTATTATCCCTTGTTCACATATAGCATCTTAGTCTGACTTTCCAAAGGTAGCCTAGCTTGTTGAAAGTAGGGCCCAGATAGGAACCTCGGAGTCTATGTTCACACATATGTCTTTTTAAAGATTCCTCTTGGAAAGAATAAGCTTTTGGACATAGTCAGCAATGGAGTAATCCCCTCATTTCTTGTTTCACTTTCCATGTTTTCACCTACCTTCGGTCTAAAAATCTTAAATGGCAAATTTCAGAAATAAACAATTCATAGGCTTTATTTATTTTGCAATGCTGAGGATTGAACTCAGGACCTCCCACGTACTAGCAATTCATAAGTTTTAAATTGCTGGGTGAATCTTGTATTGTCTTGTTCTGTCTGGCCCTGGATATGAATCATCCCTTAGTACTGTGTGTAAACATTGTATACTCTACCTTCTTGCAATAAATGTTGCTTAAGAGCTATCTTGGCAATCACACTCTGTCATGGTATTGTAGTGGTTGTTTTCAAGCAATCTTTACATAACAGCTTAACACTACCTGACAATACCTACAGCATTCACTTCACTTCAACTCATTAGGTAAATAGTTGTATTATCTCATATGATCACAAGAAGGGTAAGTACAGTATAATTAAATATTTTGTGTGAGAGAGACCACATTCATATAATTTTTATAATGGTATATCACTGTAATTGTTCAATTTTTAAAATAGTTATTGCTACTCTCTTACTATGCCTTATTTAAAAATTAAACTTTGTCATAGATATGTAGGTATAGGAAAAAACATAGTACTTATATGGTTTGGTAATATCTATAGTTTCATGCATCTCCTGGGGGTCTTGAAATATGTTCCTCATGAATAAGGAGAGATTACTATGTATGAACAGGCTAGGGTATAGCTCAGTTGGTAGATCACTGCTCTGTACTTTCTGAAGACATGGGTTCTATCCCCAGCACTGGAAGAATGGGAGAAGAATGTGTCAATCCACTCTCGAAGCATTTCTGAAACAGCCATTGAAAACCCTATGAGGGTTGCTATGAGTCAGACCCTGACTTTATGGCACCTAACAACAACAACAACACTATGTATGAAGACTTATACCTACTTCCCTTTTCTGTAGACATATATACTTTGAAAAAAGTGAAAACTTTTATTTAAAACAATCCTATAAATTGAACTGGGAGAAGGACCTGGAAACCCCCTCCTAAAAATCAATCTGCCATTGAAAACCCTATGAACTGCAAAGAAGCACTGATAGTAGTGTTTCCCCTGTTGTACAGAGGGTCGCTACGAGTCGGATACCGACTCGACGGCACCTAACAACAACAACAACATAAATTGAACAGTTACTGCCAGCCCTATAAGTTGAACAGTTACTGCTTTCCAGTGGAGTAGAAATGACTTTCTGTTCTGTAATTACATTTCCTTTAGCAAAACAGTTTTTAACAAATTCACTCATAATATTACATTATTTTGACAATACCATTTGTGTTAGGATTCTTTGTTGTGCTTTCTTTATGTTTGTCCAATTAGCTCTGGATCTTGGTCTTTAGTATTAGTTGGGACAGACCACTCCAAGCCCACTGTTCCGCAAATATCAGAGTGATTCAAGTGTCACAATTGTAAATTTTAAATTTTTAGCTCCACAAGAAAATATCCCACTTAAGCAGGAAATTCCTTTCCTCAGCTTCCTCCATCCCCTTTCCTATAAATATTCCTTTAATCCATCTCTTTGGCACACTTTCTAAATTTTAAACAGAAAGTGGATCAGGTGATAATTGAACAAACATTCCCTAAATACTTGCTTTAATGGTACTTAAAGAGATGTTTAACTTTTAACTTTTAAATGTTTTGGTTTTATAAATATGTTCTCTTAAAAGAAAATTCTATAATACCTATTAAAATTAGTCAAACCACAACATTGACAAAGACTTGCCATTACTGGAGTGTTATAATCATTTGTTGTTGTTAGGTGCCGTGGAGTCAGTATCCAACTCATAGTGACCCTATCTATGTACAACAGGCGAAACAGTATTGTTACTGCTTCTCTACTATTCTTAGGGTTTTCAATGTCTGATTGTGTTTTGGGAGTGGGTTGCCTGGTCCTTCTCCCAAGCTTACAGCACCTGGTCTTCCCAGGAGGTCTCCCATCCAAGTACAAACCAGGTCTGATCCTGCTTAGCTTCTGAGATCTGATGGGATGATATGCCACAGTGCAATCAATGGCTACAGGTTATAATCATTTAGCAGATTTCTTTTCTTCAATATAATTTGGTTGTAAATTATCAGGATAGTTATAATGTTATGAAAAAAGGCATTTAAAATAAAGGGAATAAATGCAATATCATTGAAAAACTAAAAATGCAATAGTCTAAAAATTAAAAGGCAAAAAGGAGCTGAAAATGCAGTTTTTAAAGTCATTAATCAATAGGTGATCATGACCTTCTTAATTGAATTCTGGGATGTAGAATACAGTATCACTTTGAATTGTGGGAGAAGGAAATTCACTACAAATAAATGAGGGTAAGGATACTTTTGTTAGAAATAGATTTGGCTGTGAA
Source organism: Pedetes capensis (assembly GCA_007922755.1). NCBI lineage: Eukaryota > Metazoa > Chordata > Mammalia > Rodentia > Pedetidae > Pedetes > Pedetes capensis. The sequence goes on along the minus strand of VMDO01009397.1, from coordinate 4,979 downwards.
TAATTACAGAACAGTAAAAATAGCATCAGCTTAAATAAATTTGTTGTTCTTAGGTGCTGTTGAGTCTGTGTCTGACTCATAGTGACCCTATGTACAATAGATGAAACACATGCTTCTCTGCTATTCATTGGGTTTTCAATGGCTGATGGTTTTTTGGGAGGGGGTTTCTGGGTCCTTCTCCCAAGCCTATAGCACCTGGTATTCTCAGGAGGTCTCCCATCCAAATAATAACCAGGCCCAACCCTGCTTAGCTTCTGAGATCTAAGGGGATTGGATGCCACCCTTGGTATGGCTGCAGGCTAAACAAACTTAGGGTAGAGTTTATTTCTCTTTCCAGAAAAGAGACCAGATGTAGCCAGCACAAGGCTGCTTTAGTGGTTCCACAGTCATCAGGGCCCCTGGATCTTTCTTGCTTTCAGTTCTGTCGTCCTTAATGAGATCCTTTATGGACCAACATAGCTTCTCACGCTCCAGCCATCACCTCTGCCTTGTAATCAGCAGAGAGGAGGAAATAGAACAAGAATATTTCCTCAAAGTGACACAACACTTTTCTACCTAAACATTGGTAAAACCTTAGTCATGGCACAGAGTTTTATTTTGGGATGATGAAAAAGTTCTGGAGATGAATGGTGCTGATGGTTGTACGACAATGTGAATGTACTTAATGCACTACTTAAAAACTGTTAAAATGGCAAATTTTACGTTATGTATATTTTTTCATACATACAAAAACCCCTCCAGCCATCTGGAAGAAGAGGCTGGCTGGGGAATGTGGTCTTTATTTTGAACAGCCATTTCCCTCTTAAAAATCCAAAATTCCATTACTAATAAAGAATAGGAGGGTAAATATCATGGAATATCTAGCAGTTTTTAAACGTGGGCAATGGTGGAAAATATAAAGCATAACAACAAGAACAACAATAACAAAATCAACAAAACAAAATATGAAAAAATATACAAAAAGTCATGGATGACCTGTGGAACCAGTTGGTAAGTGGAGATTAATAATTATTTGTTTACCAGAGACAAAGGAAATAAGTCAGACCAACCTTTGGTGTCAAATTTGTAATTCTTATGTTCTTGTTTGTTCAGTGGCATTGCCAAAGCATGGAGTCAGGCATATTTTGGAGAAGGATCAGGCCCCATAATGCTGGATGAAGTGCGCTGCACAGGGAACGAGCTTTCAATTGAGCAGTGTCTGAAAAGCTCCTGGGGAGAGCATAATTGTGGCCATACAGAAGATGCTGGAGTGTCCTGCACCCCTCTAACAGGTGGGGCTCACCCTTTTAATATGCCAACCCTTACCCCAAGCACCTCTGGGTTTGCTGAAGCTTCTTTCTCCTCAATTCAGATAATATTACCAGATGCCCAAATTTAAGAAAATATCTAGCACATATTATATATTCAAGTACTATCTCCTTATTCATAGATATTTCTGGTTTTTTCAAAGCCATGTAAAGCTAGGTCAGAAAATATGACTTTGTAGTAATGTAGTGTTGTTGTTAGGTGCCTAGAGTTGGGCCCAACTCATAGAGACCCCATATAGAACAGAAAGAAACACTCCCCAACACTGTGCCATGCCCAGCATTATGTTGGTGCTGCTCTGCTATTCATAGGGTTTTTGATGGCTGTTTCAGGAGCGGACTGCCAGGTCCTTCTCCTGTTTTAAGGTTCTAGGGATAGAACCGAGGGCTTCAGAGCATGAAGAGCAGCACTCTACCAACTGAGCTAAAACACTGCCCCAACTGTATATGTAATGTGTAGTACTTCATAATCAAAAGGAATGGGCAATGATACATTCCAGTAATTAGGTATTATGTTAGATCTCTAGTCCATTCATTGATTAACTAGTATTACTCTGAGCATCTATTTGTAGCTGGTGTAAACCTTATTGGACCTGCAGCCGTAGCACTGTGGCATCTGATCCCGTCAGATCTCGGAAACTAAGCAGGGTTGGGCCTGGTTAGTCCTTGGATGAGAGACTGCCTGGGAATACCAGGAGCTATAGACTTGGGAGAAGGACTCAGCCCACTCCCAAAAATCAGTCACCCATTGAAAACCTTATGAATAGCAAAGAAGTGCTGACAATAGTGTTTCATAGGGTTGCTATGAGTCGGATACTGACTCAACAGCGCCTAACAACAAAACCTTATTGATGTGACTGTTGATTAAGCACACTATTAAAGAAATCACGTTAACTTTGCTGTGCTCAGTTTTGAGACTATTGTAAATTGCAGCATGCCTGTCCAAATAAGTCGTGTGTTATAAAAAGGGCATGTCTGAGTGCAAATCAGTGTGTGCATATATGTATATATTTACATATTTGGAGGGAAGAAGAAAAAACAGAAAAGCAAGAGAAGTTGAATTATCACAAATGCATTGTTTCTATGGTAAAAAGAATTTGAAGGAAAAATCCTGTTTAATCCTTCTTTAAGAAAAAGCAAAAGCAAAATCACTTCTTAGTACCCATGGAATATTGAATTTATATCTTTTTATTTATATATATACACACTTGTTTTTATTAGGAGGACAATACAGTTATATACAATAGAAATTTATGATTTATACCAAAGTTAAACCAGAGCACTGCATTTCGTCCTTTCAAATGATGATAGTCTTGTGTTATTGTATGGTAGTGAGATGAGGCAATATGTGTCACAATGCTTTGCAGACAGTAAAATATTATATTGATGAATAGATTTGTTTCTGAGAGATTTTTATTTGCTTTAATGATCCCTGGGTTTCATGAAAAGTAGGACTTTTACCCAGATTATTTGTGTTTCATACAAGGAGGGAGTGGCAGAGTGTTTGGATTATTTTGGATGAAAATAGATTTTAAATCTATTTTTTTTTAAATTAAATTTATTGTGTTGTGTATCTTCTTAGAAGTTTTTCATAGAATTCTCTGGGAATTACTCATTGAGATAATAAAATTCAAATTCCAGATCTATATTATCAATAAAAGAACAAAGGCAAGATGTATACCGTGGTTTTCATAAATCATGAATGCCTAAGGAATAATAACTGCATTGACATAATAAATAATTCTTTATCCAGAATAGCTTTTTCTGTCATCATATTTTAGCATTTTCTCATGTGCAGTTAAAATTGTGAACTATTTCCAAGTTCCTATGTTTTCTTACTATTTAAATGTAAATAACTAGTATTGTTTAGACCTGAGTTGACTGAAGTTTTGGGAAATTTCCCAAATATTATTTAATCTAGAGAAATAAAAAGAGATACTTTGGAATTATATAAGGATATATTTTTCTACTCAGAGGATAAAAGTACAAATATTAGGACAGATGCATGTTTTGTCAAACTTCAGAAACAATGCAGTGACCTCAGGCCATTGAGCAGAGTTGTTAAGTTTAACAGAAAGCTCAGAAGGAGGCCAAGATATGGTGGTATCTCTGTTAGAATGAAAGTGTCCTTTGCCTTGTTATGAGAGTTGATCTGCTTACTTTCTGTCTTCTCCTTGGCACAGATGGAGTTCTCAGACTTGCCGGTGAGAAAGGCAGCCATGAGGGTCGCTTGGAGGTGTACTACAGGGGACAATGGGGGACTGTCTGTGATGATGGCTGGACTGAGCTGAATACATACGTGGCTTGTCGACAGCTGGGATTTAAGTAAGGTTCATTGATGTGAGGCAGCTGAATGTCATTCTATCTTAAAAAGTCTTTACTATGTAATTTCTATAAAACTCAAAATACATGTTATCTATCCATCTGTCTATCATCTGTCTGTCTCTCTACCTACCTACCTGCCTATATGCAGAACTATGACAATAAACTCTGACATTTCCTAAGACAGTGAATAACCATCTCATGCCATTTATCTCATTTACCTCTCCCACCACCACCCCCTTTTTTGAATAAATTGGTTGAAGGCAAGGGTGACTTCTAGGTCCCTTTATGTGTATTTATGTAAGACTTTGAATGCTTGATTTTATTCTGACGCATTGCTACTATTGGATTTTGTTAGTTTTGACATCATTGTATCTAAGATTACAGTGAAGTCCAGTGTTGAATGTTCCGGTATTACATTATTTCCTTTCCCAGAATGCGATGATAATCATCACTTTTATTTGAGAAAAACAGCCCTCTTGTCATGGGATGACCTTTAGAACTTGCTTTTGACCTTGCCCACTTGAAAGCTGAGTATCATACTCTGGGCAATATATTTCATGTCACACACATAATGCATTCCAGTGTAAAGACTTAAGTTAGTTGAACTAACTGCAAATGATGCCTTGGAGCTAAATATTTGAATGAGGCTTATGAATGACCATTCTTCCTTCTTTTCCATAGTTCTATATCATACTTGAAGTATGTATTCTCATGCTTGAAAAAAAAATTGGCAAAATTATTTCATTTCAGCTTGAGATAGAACTAGTTACAAATATTCACAAAATCTTAAAAATACATCTTCAAGCTGGGCAAAATCATGTTTATACATATATTTTAAAATTTATATAAGCAATATGTAGCAGAGAAAGTTTGGAAGAGAAAGAAAATAAAAATCTGTAATTTTTCCATTCTTGTATTATCATTATTATAATTTGCAGGTATAACTTTATGTCAGCCATAGGAGTGGACATATGATTTTTGTATCCACAATTTTTACTTTTATATTATTATGTGCTATAAGCTTTAACGATAGCATAATATCCATTAATTGTTTATACCATAATTTACTTAACATTCAGTTTAAATACCTAGGTTAAATGATTTTTACATTTTATTAGTGTAGTTACAAATAATATTGTCACAAAGATATAAGTGTATATAATTGCCTCATATTTTTTATTTTATTGAGAGCAATTCTTAAAATTATTAAGTTAAGGGATATGACATAACAGGCAAATAAATATTGACATTTAATTAATAGGAAATACCTAGTACACACCATTTTGTGTTTAGATGAATCTCTATTACACAGGGAGAAGGATCTGGCAAATCACTCCCAAAAAACAATCA
>VMDO01009396.1:0-77556 GCA_007922755.1 Pedetes capensis | reverse complement strand
GCTTTCAGCTAATATCCACCTGACATCAGCAATGATGTCCCTAGTTCCCCGCCCTCTTCTGAATCCCGCTTGATTTTCCGGTAATTCCCTGTCTATGTATTGCTGCAGTCGTTTCTGAATGATCTTTAGTAGAATTTTGCTGGTGTGTGATATTAATGATATTGTCCGATAGTTTGCACATTCAGTCGCATCCCCTTTTATGGGAATAGGCACAAATATGGATCTCTTCCAGTCAGTTGGCCAAGTAGCAGTTTTCCAAATCTGTTGGCATAAACATGTTAACAACTCCAGTGCTGCATCTGTTTGTTGAAGCATCTCTATTGGTATCCCATCAATTCCTGGAGCTTTGTGTTTCGCCAGTTCTTAAAGAAACACAAAGATCCCTCTTTATACCCTCCCCATAACAACACCTTTCCCCCACCCCCGCAAGTAATAGCCACTATCCTAAATTTTCTGTTTACCATTTCTTTGCTTTCTAAAATATTTTTTATCATATGTATGATATGTTGTTATTGTTGTTATTGTTGTTAGGTGCCGTCGTGTCGGTATCCGACTCATAGCAACCATCATAGGGTTTTCAATGGCTGATTGTTTCAGGATTGCCTTGGGAGTGGATTGCCAGGCCTTTCTCCCATTTTTGCCATGCTGGGAATTGAACTTGGGACCTCAGAGACTGCAGCGCAGCTCTCTACCAACTGAGCTAAATCCTAGCCCCTATGTATGATATATATCCCCCAAACCCATGTGATATGATATATATCCTAAAAAACATTGTTTCCTTTTGCATAAATTTGAATTGGTAAAAATTGTCTCTGTGAGTGCATTCCCCTGGCATGCTTTTTTACTTAGTGCTTTTGTGTGTGTGTGAAATTGACCTGTAATGATACATTTCCACCTATGCAAAGCTTTCCATCATCTGCACATGTCATAATACCATAATTTAATCTTCCTTGGTAGATATTAGTGCTATTTCTAATTTTTTTGCTGCTACCAACTGATAAACACTCTTGCTGTGTATTATATACAATGTCTGAGTATATTTCTATGACACATACTTTGGAGTTGAATTGCTGGCCATGGTATCACTGTGTTATTTTTCTTGCTGTGACTGATGATGTGAATTTCTGCCTGAACCTTGGCTATATTGCTGGTGAACTATTTCCTTTGAGTTACTTGAGCGTTGTCCCTAAGGAAGGACAGCTTCTTTCTGCTTTCTACCATGCATGGACCATGTCTCATCCTTTTTGGCAGTAACGTTGGTGTGGTATGACTGTTTACAGAGTTGATACCTGTCAAACACTGGTTTATTAACATTCCTTGAGTATTTACTGTATGTGTACACTAGGCTGAGTGTCATGATGAGTTGTGAGAAAAAGCATTGCCTTTGATATTAGTGGTTGAGTACTTCTAGATTGATAAATATGGCATATAAAAACATTAAGACTTTTACCTAAAGGCAAAACCCAATAGGGCATTAGCCAAGATACAATAGAGCCCCACACCAAGGACTGTGTTTAAAAAACAAGGATAATAGTCTTTGCCCTGCACATCTCATAAGTGCAATAAGTGAGACAATGACTGTGAAAGCACTCAGAAAATTCTTCATCATAATACAAACATCAAGTTTTGTGTCACCTTCACATACTCTTGCACCTAGGGCTCTCTGGTACCATATTGTTGATGTTAGGTTAGGTGTGTCACTTGTAGTGTACCTGCTGTGTTAGATCTCTGCTATGCACTGAATGTAGAGCTTTTCTCAAGAAGTGCACTTTGCCAACAAATAGGAGCCAGTGAGTTAGAACAGGGTAGACTGCATCATCCTACACCTCTGATTTGTTGCCAGTCTTCGCACAGCACAAGTTGAAGTACACAGATCTCCTAAGATGCTATAGCTATAGCCATGGGTGGCGTAACAGACCTGATTGTATACCAAGAAATGACCTAGCCACTGTAAATGTCATTCTATCCTTATTCTCCTGTAACATTCACAACTGAAGTAACAATGTAACATTTTCTTAGCAAATTCTCCTTGGAAATATAGGGCAAAGAGCACCAGTACAATTTTAAACAGAAACAATTTCTAGTCATTCAGAAAATGTTTGCTACATAAGTGATACTTGTTTTTTGAGAAAGAATAGATTTACATTCTTTTTTTTTTTCAGCTAATTTTAAGACTTGAGGTTTATAAAACATAATAGTTTGGTCTTTACAGCCATAGCACCCTGGCTTCTGATCCCGCCTGATCTCAGATGCTAAGCAGGGTGGGCCCAGTTAGTCCTTCGATAGGAGATTGCCTGGGAATACCAGGTGTTGCAGCCTAGGGAGAAGGCTCTGACAGCCTACTCCTGAAACAATCAGCCATTGAAAACCCTATGAATAGCAGAGAAACACTGACAGTAGTGCTGGGCATGACATAGTGTCAGAAAGTGTTTTGTTCTATTGTACATAGGATTGATATGAGTTGGATATGACTTGATGATACCTAACAACAACAACAACAAGTAGTTTGGTGATGGTTATGATGGTGGTAGTGTTCATAATGATAGACTATTTGAGAATGCTAGGCCTTATTAAAAAGTATTCTGCTCACCAATGCAGAGATAGCACCTATGTCCCCAATCTAAGAAATAACACCTGCACACATTCACCCACTGAATGTTTAGGAGATGCCTATATTCTAGGTGCCTGCAGCCGTAGCCCTGTGGCATCTGATCCTGTCAGATCTCAGAAGCTGAGCAGGGTTGGGCCTGGTTAGTACTTGGATGGGAGACTGCCTGGGAATACCAAGTGCTGTAGGCGTGGGAGACGGACCCGCAACCTCCTCCCAAAAATCAATCCACCATTGAAAACCCTATGAACAGCAAAGAAGCACTGACAATAGAGTTTCATGTGTTGTACGCAGGATCACTATGAGTCGGATACCAACTCGATGGCACTTAACAACAACAACAACATATTCTGCGTAGAGACATTGTGCTCCTCAGGCTTAGTGGCTCTATTCATTGGGGTTAGAGAAAGAGGGAGGCTGGCGGAGAGGGAGGCTGGGGGAGAGAGAGGGAGGTAAGGGTCTGGCTCACATGATTGTGGAAGCTGGTAAATCTGAAATCTGCAGGGCAGGCCAGGAAGCTGAGAATATAGGCAGGATTCAACTTTTGGAATGTTGAGGCAGAATTCCTTCCTTGGAAAGCTTGTCTTTGGTCTTAAGGCCTTTAGCTGATTAGATGGAGTCGACTCACAGTGTGGAAGGTAATCAGTCTGCTTCACTCAAAGCCCACTGTTTTTAATGTTAATCACAACTTTAAAAATACCTCCATGGAGCTGCGATCATGGTGATGCAGGTCCCATGCAAACTTAGGCCTGAGTCAGCAATGGGAGCTCTTCACCTTTTCAGAATGTGAACTCTGACTGGAGTGTTAGGCGGTATGTTTGACTCTCTTACCTTACTTTTCCTTAGTCGAAACCCTCCCTGTAAATTTTTCAAGCATCATTCCTTTGGGTCCAGCTCTCGAGCTTTTTGATATTTCTTTAGAAGTAGCAACTGGATCAACTTAAAGGAAAAAATCCTAAAAGAAAACATGAGGTAATCTGAGTGACTGCAGTGACATCATTCATCCATCCGTCCATTCCCCCTCCTGTCTGGTAGGTTGTGTTTCTGCTTTTGTTTTGTTTTGTTGCAGTATTGGGGGTTGAACCCAGGGCCTCATGCATGCGATGCAAGTGCTCTACCACTGAGCTGTACCTCAGCTGTTTAAATTTTTTTTTATTTTGTAACAAAGTCTTCCTAAATTTTGCAGGCTCGTCTCTGGCCTAGAACTTGCAGTGGTCTTGCCTCAGCACCCCAGGGTAGCTGGGAATACAGGTGTGCACCATGGCCCTTGGCTCCATCTCATGTTATCTGGTGCCTACTTTGTGCCTGAAACAAGCTCAGGATATTCAGAAGAATTGCTTAACTGTGGTCCTTATACTCTGGAATCTTAAAATCTAGTCAAGAAGCATGGAACTGATGCTTGTAGTGAAGCTAGTTTACCAGAAAAAACATTTATCTGGTCAGATATCTGGGATTCATTGTATATTAATGATCAGAGTTGTCTCTCTTACTTTTTTTTTTTTTTTTTTTAATGCTGGGATTGAACCCACGAGGGTCTTGTGCATGCTAGGCAAGTACTCTACCACTGCATCTTACTACCAGCCCGTTTTTTATTTTTTATTTTTGGACAGGGTCCTGCTAAGTTGTGCAGGCTTCCTCTGTCCTCAAATTCACCATCCTTCTGCCCCAGCCTCCCATGTTGCTAGGATTACAGATGTAGATTTCCGTGCTTGGCTGAGTTTTTTGTATTAGCTAGATGTTTTACACTATAGACGTGCACTTAAGTCTCACTGATTAGCCTATTAGAGGTGATTCATTCTTTAAGTTATTCAACTCATAACTTAATTCAAGAAAAAAATTGACAGTCACAGGAAGGAAAAGTAAAATGATTAAGACTTTTCCTTCTTTAACAAAAAAGAATAGTAAAGGGATATTTACTGAAGTCTGTAAGATCATAAGGAAATAGGTTACATAAAACCAAGGCAACATAATAATTGTATTACTAAGTTTACAACTATTATACAGCTTCTAAAACACAGTATTTGCCAAATAAAACTTAACAAAGTCCCAGATTTCTATTTTGTCATGTCTTTGTTGATTAAAAATTCTGTTTAGAAAATTGTGATTAAAAACAAATCTAACTTAAGCAGTTTTCTTTTCTAAACAAAGTGTGAGTATATATTTTACATATTTGCTTTCACTTAGGAAAATAACTTACTTAGAAAAATACCAGTTGGGTGTAGTACCATGTGCTGTAAACAACTGAACTATTTTACTTTTTACTTTCCTATGAATGAGCCAGTATATATTTATTGCTGGAGTTCCAGCTATAAAATTCAGGTAAGGAGTTTAAATATACCCTAGAGTATTATTTAAAAATAAATTTGTTTCTTTCAAATAGAATACCAACCTTAGTTTATGACATTTGGGAGAGAAATTAAAGTATTAAACTTTTATTGCCTAGTAAACTGAAAATAAAGGTTAAATAAATACAAAGCAGAAAAAAATATATATAAAATCACAACTTCTAAAAGGACAAACAGTCTACTGTTCTCTACCGGGAGGGTTTTATCAATGTTAGTAAGTAATTCCACCCTGAGGGCAGAGCCAGTACGCAAAAATGTAAATAAGTATGGACTTTGTTTATATAAAGAAATATGCAGCGTGGTTTGTATTTCTTAATAGATATCAAACAGCTACATGGATTGTTTCAAAGCACCAGTAGGGGCCAGCAAAGAGCTCTCAGAGTTTTTCAGAACAGAATTGGCATTGAGCTATGTTTATTTGATGTGTTAAATCCTTTTTAGACTTCTTTACTTACCACAACACTCTCTTAAGTGAATGAATTGCAGAAACAGTGGAATAAAATATCCGATGTGTTCAAACTATATTGGGGTATAGTTTTTCTGCCTAATCTGCATATATTTTTAATGGAATGTTTGCTTAGGCTATTTCTTGGCATAGCTTTAATAGTCAAAATATAAATGGCATCATTTAAAGACTGTACTACTTGGCTGCAAAAGGCCTTAAAATTACAAGAGAAAATGCTTGGTGACAGCTTCTCTCAAACTTTTTTTCTGGGTTCTATGCTCAACTTTTGTAGCAGTATAACTAGGCTCATTTTGTAGTTCTATCTGTAAGCTTTCACTTTTTATAAGTAGTATTTTGGAAGCTAAAATATTTAGCTACTTAATTTAATGCTAGCATTTTAATTCACCCCAAAGTTTTGGTATTTGCAAATTTATACAACTTTGAATTTCTTGCTTTTTTAAAATTTAACAACCCCTATTCCTTTCTACATTAACTAACTTGACCAGATTCCTAGTATGGCTACTATTTGGAAATTCAATCTTTGATTTGATACTCAATTACATGGGGTTTCATTCCTACCAACTTCCTGTAATTCTATACCTTTGGGTAAAAATATTAGTGGTCAAACTCTGCTAGAGAAAGTATAGGCACTGCGATTCATGGAGTTAAATGTTCATTTAGTAGAGCTGGGATGAAAAAAGACTGTTTCAACCGAAATGCTAGAAGATTGTTGTTCTTGTGTTACTCATTCATGCAAATTGGAGAAGGTATAATTGAAACAAGGTTGGCTGTGTTTGAGTCAGTGTGCTGCAGCTGAGCTCAGCTTAAAGGTCGCTGGAAATCAAGTGCTTTGTAAGTGAAGGCATTTTTGACTACGGGCGATTCAAGACATTTTGGAAACGTCAGTCTCAGGAATTGGTCGTCCTTTTCTTCCTGCGATATCTGGTATTTAATGTTTTACTTAGGATAAAGACTACTACTTAATAGCTTTTTTAGGCACCACAAATGATTTTTTCTTCCGATGCAGTGCAGCTGCTTCTAGCTTGTCTACGGACAGAGATCTTTGTTATGACTTTCAGCCCTTAACATGTTTGGAAATGAGAACAAATGGCACAAAGCTTACGATTGCACTTTGCAGCCAGAAGAAGCAATACTGATCCTTTGTCAGAAACCTCTGGAGATGATTTGGATAGCCATGTTCACATGTGCTTTAAAAGACCAACACGGATTTCAGCATCTAACGTTGTGCAAATGAAGCTGACTCCCAGGCAGACCACACTAGCTCCGTTAATAAAAGAAAATGTGAAGTCTCAGGAAAGATCATCTGTTCCTTCATCTGAAAACGTTAATAAAAAGAGCAGCTGTCTACAGATTTCACTACAGCCAACAAGGTACAGTGGGTATCCTCAGACTAGCAGTGACTTAGCTGATGGTGAGGACGCTTCATTTGCTTGTGTCTTGAAGGATGGCATTTGCAGCAGTGCTGCGATTGATAATGAGCTAAATGCTGTGAGTGAGGGTAACATTTTAGGCAGTTCTGCCATTTGTAGCAGTAGCCTTAGTAACTTCTCAGCCAGTGATAATGGATCTTACAGCAGCAACGGTAGCGATTATGGGTCGTGCGCAAGTATCACGAGTGGAGGTTCATACACTAACAGTCTCATCAGTGACAGCAGTGGTTATACTTTTCCACTAAATGATGATACTTTTTTTGGTGGAAATTTATCTCTTCACAGCACTTCCAGTAGAAGTGTGCCAAATAGGAATACTACTCCCTGTGAAATTTTTTCAAGAAGTCCAAGTGCGGTTTCCTTTGTCCAGGATGACTTGGAGCATGGAATAGAGATTATGAAATTGCCAGTGATCAGGAATGCAAAAATTCCACTAAAACGTTGCTCATCCTTAGTCATTTTTCCTAGGAGTCCTTCAAATACCCCCCCAACTTCTCCAACAAGTACAGGTATTCTTCCGAACAAAGGATCCTATCAAACCTCACACCAATTTGTTGTTTCTCCGAATGAAATTGCACACAGTGAAGATGGTTCTAGTGCTAAGGGATTTCTTTCAACAGCTGTCAATGGACTTCGTTTATCTAAAACAGTCTGTGCTCCTGGAGAAGTAAGAGACGTACGACCACTTCACGCAAAGGGCTCATCACAAAAGAAAATTGTCATTTCAAATAATAGCCCAAAACAGACTGTCTGTGAAAAGTCATCTGAAGGGTATTCTTGTGTCTCAGTGCACTTCACCCAACAGAAGCCAACCACATCAGAATGTGAAACGACAAATGGTGATTCTAAGCCAGGGGTGTCAGAAATTAGGCATAATTCTGATTCAGAGTCTACTAAGTTCATGCACAGGACATCTACTTGTCTACCATCCACTCAAAATGTGGATTATCAAATAAATATCAATGGAGAGTTGGGAAGACCAAATTCACAGATAAACAAAAACCATGCAATTTTACAAAGAAGTATCTCATTGGGAGGAACTTATCCAAACATTTCCTGTTTATCCAGCCTTAGGCACAATTGTTCTAAGGGGGGACCATCTCAGTTACTCATAAAGTTTGCATCTGGAAATGAAGGTAGAGTTGATGGTTTATCAAGAGACAGCACCAGAGATTTCACAAGTGAACTATCTCATTCTTGTAAGGTAAGTTTCCTTTGGTTTTGCTAAGTGCTATTTTATATTAGAATAACTTAATGAAACATTTGGTTACAATTTGTTGCAATTTAGGAGTTTATATACTTTCCTGGTTCTTGATTAGCAAGTATCTATAGCCATGAACTTTTAATTTGTAAATCTGAAGAATCCCCAAGAATTTTTCATTCTTTGTTTTGACAAACTATGTATTTTTAAAAAGTCTTCCTGAAGCAATTTAAGCCTTAAAATATTTCTGTAGAATAAAAACAAACTTCAAAAAACAATATTTCATGACATTTTATCTTGGTATGTTTTTCTTTCAAGTGGCACAGTTAATGTGTAACTCCATGTTACTCCTACTTTCAAAATTTATCATTTAGTTTTGTCCCCTCAATCATTGTGAAATAAAGTAAAATCTAGAATGACTATTTGAAATACTAACCAAAAAAGTAAAGATCTTGTTATAAATGAATGTAGAAGAAATATTTCTTTAAAATACATGTATTTATAAGACCATTGAAAAAATGATTACACTGCATGTTTAAAGTGGAGGAAAAATAAATGGCATTTGCATTTGTATATACCCTAACCACAGGAATTTTGTTTCCACCCTAGTTTTCTTCAGCTACCAGTTAGTGCTGCCTTCTAAAATATAACTCACTCTTGCAACATATTAATTTCTTAGTCTTGTATTCTTGAATTGGTTTGAAATTACTAGGTTATTATAATTTTCTACTTATCATATTAATTGGTTGCTTACACAGTTAGCCTTATATTAGTAATTTAATGAATCTTAGCCAAATCAACTCTTTATGTAATTTGGCCTTTCAGAAGTTTTAAAAGTGTTTTGAACTGAGGTGGACTTTTTTAAACTTCTGTATTTGGAAAGTCTTGCTAGATTCCAGGAAATTTTTAAAATTTTCTGACTAAACCTGTTCTAGATGACAGCACATAGTTTTGGGAGGAAAAAAAAAACCTTACCTATTTATCTGTGTTTACGTAACACCTAATCTCTGTATTAAAGGTTGAAAAAACAACAAAAAACCCTCCTGGACAAGTAACTTTAGGCAAACAAAATATTAAGTAGTAGACAGTTTTCTGTCTTTTGAAATCTGGTAAATATAATCATTGTTGCCAATGCCCAGATGTTAATCTAAAAACTAGTTTACTGAAGATGAAAAGAGATCAGATACAGCATTCTGATCTATGTTTTAGAGTTACTAATTCCATTTAGAAAACTGTCTACAACAGCTTTTAGAGGATTATAATCCATTCGACTATCTTTCCTCCAAAAGAAAGAAATGAAGTGACACTATGAAAAAACATACTGATAGTTTACTAATTGAGTTAGTTTCTTATAAATTTATTTTACACTTAATGAGGTAATCTGAAAAGCATAATCTAGAATTCGTTACAGAAATATCCATGAAATAGTTGATTTTTGTGGTGGCATTATAGTTTGTTGTTGATGCTTCTCAGAAAGGATATTTTAAATGTATTTTAATGAAACATAAATGCCTTTTGGATTGTTAGAAATGTATATTATTTTCATTGGGCTTATTTAAACTTAAGTGAGCTAATGAATTTTTTTGTCTGTCAACCAAATGCCTAGCTTTGTACCAATTCTATTTTTTTGAGAGATTATTGGATTATAAACCAGTCTAAAAGTGTACAGTTTGTTGGAGAGATTTAAATTGTTCCTCCTTTTAATGTTTATTAAACTCCTCTTTATAAAAGTCTTGTAAGCAATATAATGACAATTCAATGTATACTAGATCTAAATCTATCTAATCAATAAATAGTAAATCAGGAGCTTGTTTTATGAAGAAGATGCTATTGGTGCTTTTGCAAAACACAGCAGTGGCAACAATAAGGGGGTTTTAGAAATAATCCTGTGTTTATCAATAATTATATATTAATCTAATTATAGTGGTGTATTGTAACTCACTTATAAATAAACAGCTCCCAAAATATTTCCCATGTCTCCAGTTAGTCTGGGTTAGTATTCTGATATGCTGAGTCTGGACTCACATTTAACAAGTTGATATTAGAGTAGCATTCACTCATGCCAGCTATCTGTATGGAGCAGCCGTGAAATTAAATCACCACTCTGGTCAGAGACCCTGGTTTCTAAGGCACTGAGACATCTACGGATTCTTTTCTTATGTGTTTAGCTCCCAGCCTGCAGCAGTATAGTCTCAAATTTCTAGCTCTCTATAATCAGCAGCTCATTAATGACTAATTTCCAATATCTAGTGAAAACTTTTTCCTGTATCTGGGACACAGGCTCTGTGCTGTTTTACAGTTTAGAATGAAGATGCAGCTTTGTAGTCTGCATGATAACGTTTGTTTCAGGCATAGCAAAGAACATAACAATAACTGGCATGTTTTCTGTGTATGCCCTTTGAAATACAACATTACTCTTGGGAAAACAGTATAATGATTTTGGATTTGCAAATAGAAATTTGATGTTTTAATGTTGCGGGTAATGCTTTGTGAGCTCTTTCTAGAAACAGGTTAAGGAACTAAGGTACTTACATAGTTCTAAAAATCACTGCTATTGCGATTTCTAAAATCTATATTATAGTTAGCTTACTCTGTTGTTATTTTATTTTTCCCTGTTGTTTTCTGAATCTCCTATGTTATGTTAGGATGCTTGGAGATTTCATTACTCTGTTATTTAATATACCTTAGCATTTTGCCCAAACTTCTACATGTCTTCTGTTCTTCATTTATATGCATGTTTCTATTAGAAATTTTTTTGTACTTTTTGGTATAAAAGTTTTTGTTCATTATCTATTACTTAATCCTGGATAGGCAAATTGCTTAAGTCTAATAGAGCTCGAAAATAGTTATGTCTCAATTATTTCAAAATCCGTATCACTAATCTCAAGATTGTGCATTTCAGTAATTTAAGTTGTTCTTCTTAGATAAATGTTTTAAATATATACTTATTTTAGTGTTCCATTATTTTTCAAGTCTTTATTTTATAAGGACTTTATTTTAGAAGAATAGCTAGAGACATTTGGTTAAGTTTATCTTGAACAACATTTAATCCTTCCTATGAAAGTTAATGTAATTTATAAATACTGATTTTAGAACTGTGATCTAACAGTGTTATGACCAGCCTTAAACCAGGTTCATACAGTGAAAATGTATATGTGTATTTCTTAGAACTGAAGAGTTATAATATTGTTTCGGAGTGGTTCGTGAAGCGGAATTGTTTGCTTGGAAATACTTGGATATATTTGCTGTAGATGTGTCTTTGATTTCATTCTTCTAGCACACAGTTGAATGTCAGACTGAGAATAAAAGATGAATAAAATACACCTCTACCTGGGGCACTACTAGTAGTAGGGATACACCCATGAGCAAAATAAAATGTTACAATCTGATGAATGTGTGATGTGTTCAAGTAGAGGTGTGCATGAGATAGACAGATGTGACAGTGTTTTTCTGGAGGAAGGGACCTGTTTGGTAGAAGAGGTAGCAGTTGAGCTGAGTCTTGATAGGAAAATTGGAGTTCATCCGCAGAGAAGTCTAGAAAGGTATGCCAGGGCAGGGGTTCTGCATCTCAGCACTATTTATATTTGGGACTGGATAATTCTTTGTTAGGATAATTCTTTGTTATGGGGAGCTGTAGGACGTTTAGCAGCATCCCTGGCCTCCACTGACTAGATGCCAGTAGCACCCCCTGCAGAGAGCCAACCAAACGATGTCTCTAGCCATTGCCAAAGACAAGGTGACTCGTCTCCTGCTGACAAACAGTGGTTAGCTGGTGGACATCTTTATTTGAAAGTACGGTATGCTCATTTTTACGTTTGTTTGTTTTTGCGGTACTTGTGAGTTGAACCCAGGTCCTCGTACGTACTTTGCAGTCCCTCTACCATTGGGCTGCACTCCCAGCCCCTTTTAAATTATTCTATCCTGAGACAGTCTCACTGAGTCACCCAGGCTTCCTCTGACCTCAAACTTGTGACCCTCCTGCCTCTGCCTCCCGAGTTGCTGGGGTTAGAAGTGTGTGCCACTGCACTTGGCTCACTTTTGTGTTGTTGAAAGATGAATTTTTTGTGACACCGTGGATTATAAATGCATCGAAATTTTCTTGGCTTGGATGACTGGATAAGTGGTGATGTCGTGACTGAAGGTGGGGAATGCAGGAGAAGGGACCTGATCTGGAGGGTGAGAAGGAAAGGTGCGCTGTTGAGTGTGTGCCCAGAGAGGCGCCCCGGGAAGTGCAGCTATCAGGTGGGGCTGCTGGGGACGCTGAGCTGGGAGAGCAGCAGGCGCTGGGAATCGCTGGGAATCCAGAGGCAGAGGGGGTGCGGCCAGAGCCTCAGGTGTGGATGGACTCTGCAGGGAAAGCATCATGGCCATGAGAAGGGAGGCTAAATCCAATTTCTGGATTTAGCAGCTAGAGTGTCACCACTAACTTTGGTGAGACAGTGGAAGAAGAAATAAAGAAGAGACGAAAAGAGCCACTGGACAGGCCAGGAGAGCATGGTGGCAGGGAATCAGGGGAAGGGACAGAGAATAGCGTGCCATGCCATGGAGAACTTTAGGATCTATTAGATGTGGCAGTCAGGAGGTCTGCAGTGACTTAGCAAGAGTAAGTAAATTAGGAAAATCCCAGAGGTGAAAGCTGGATTAAAGAAATAATAAAACAAGAGGCAGGAACAACGAGCATAGATTGTTTGCTAGATGTCATCAAACAAGTGTGAAAAACCGGGTTTGGTGGCGCACACCTGTAATTCCAGCAGCTTGGGAGGTGGAGGCAGGAGGATGGCAAGTTCAAGACCAGAGGCAGTCTGCATAACTTAGTGAGACCCTGTCTCAAAAAGTAAAAAAATGGGCTGGGGGTGCAGCTCAGCAGTCCAGCACTTGCAGAACATGCAAGCGCGAGGCCCTGGGTTCAACCCCCAGTACAGCAGGAAAAAAGAAAGAAACAAACAAGTGTGAGATAGAGAAGGCAAGGTTTATATTTAATGATTGCTGCAAAGAAGACACACCTGCAGCCAGAGCACTGTGGTGTCCCATCCCATCAGATCTCAGAAGCTAAGCAGGGTCTGGCCTGGTTAGTACTTGGATGGGAGACCGCCTGGGAACACCAGGTGCTGTAGGCTTGGGAGAAGGACCTGGCAACCCCCTCCCAAAAATCAAGCCACCACTGAAAACCCTACGAATAGCAGAGAAGCACTGTTTCGCCTGTTGTACATAGGGTCGCCATGAGTTAGACACGGCACCTAACAACAACAACAACAGGAAGACACACAGTATTAGGTGGCTATAAGATGATTAGTACAAACTCCCTCTCTAAAGAGAGAGAACAGGCTCTTTTCCAGGAGGGAGAAAAAGGTGTGGCTCTGCCCTTTCACCTTGGAAGGACAGAATGAGGGAATATGGGCAGTGAAAACTGAAACGGAGATCCAGCACGACCAGATGAAGGAAACAGAAGTGGAGGCTTGAGCCTGCCTGTGCATATTCACAACTCATTTTGGACAGCATTACGCTGACTTTCTCAGTCCCCTCCCTACCGCCAAAAATAAAACAAAACAAAACAGTACTTCCATTTAGAAAACAAGTCAGGGTTAAAAGGCGTGTTCCTAGAAACTGTCTGGGGAATAGGCAACTCTGTCTCTGTCCCTGATTCTTACAAGATACAGAGCCCTCCATGTACTGTCTGTGCTAGGCCTCACCCTTCTGGATTCAGTCTCCCTTTACATATGGGTGATGGGGACCAAGAGGCAGGACTGGGAGCCTGACTAGGCAGAAGGGGCTTGGAAGAGTCTCTGGGTGTGGCCAGACAGTGTGCTGAGGTCAGGAAGGTGGTTAGCAAATGGGTGCTGAGAAAGGGAGCCAGTTGTCTTGTGAGCATATCCAGAAACTTCAGAAGTGTTGCTCAAATGTCCACTTAGTATTTGTTTGCTTTTGTGTGAAGTTGAAAGATGACAGGCAGGTGATGACAGATACATAGAGATAAAAAAGAATCTTTCAAAACAACAGATGCGCAGATATGTCCCAGTTCAAGGGAGATTTTCTTTTTTCCCTTCAGTACTGGGAGGTTTGAACCTAAGGCCATGGGCATGGCCAGGGTCTCACTAAACCACACAGACTGCTTCTGGCCTCAGACTTGTGATCCTCCTGCCTCAGCCTCCCTCCTGAGTAACTGAGATTACAGGGGTGCCCCACGATGCCCCACTTTGCAAAAGGTTTTGAGAGAGGCTCTCCACATGGAAGCAGTTAGTGAAAAGCAACTTGGCTTACCTTGGCTGAGGGTTACCCAAAGCGCTGAGATATAACTAGAGCAGCAGATCTAAGAGCATGGAAGGGCAAGCAGCTAGAGTGTCATTGTACCTTATAGCTCAAGTTGTGAGCTAGTCAAGAACACCTTGAATAAGGTAGTCCATGTCATTTCTAAGTAGGCGTTTGGATGACTGGGAGTAGGAAAAGATCAGACCCCTTTTCTTAGAGCTGTGACAGAACTATAACACTATAAAACGTTTTGATTTCATTTAATGGAAAAAGATGTTGCCAAGCAAAAAGAAGTTTGCATCAAGGATATTGATGTCCTGTGGATCATATCTTTAAGTTCGGTTGTTCATTAAATACAGGAATATTCTTCACAGATTTTATCTTTTGTCCCCCTTATAATGGCTTAGTGTCACATTTTATGATATAGCTAAAATAATCCAGGATTATGTCCCTTTTTCTTTTTTTTTTTTCTCCCAAATTTTTGTTTGTAGGCTGATTGTAATGCTTTAATAAGAATCATAATCAGAGAATGACTGATTAAGATATCATTTGGGCCAGGAGCCATGGCACATACCCAGTGAATCATGTGGCAGAGATAGGAAGATAGTGAGTTTGAAGCCAGAAGCAGCTTCGTCCCTGTCCCAAAATTAAAAAAAAAAAAAAATTAAAGGGCTGGGTTTGTAGCTCAGTGATAGACCGCTTGCCTAGCATGTGCAAAGACCTGGGTTCAACCCCTAGTACTGCCAGAAAAGGAAAGGAAAGGAGAGAAAAGAAAAGAAAATGTCATTTGGATCAATGATTTTCAATTTTTCTTGTATACATAAATAGCTAGGGAATCTTGTTAACATGCAGATTCTAATTCAGAAGGTTAGGGGTGGAGCCTGAGATTTCTGTATTTTTAACAAGCTACCAGATAAGCAGAGGTTAAGCCTATTGTATAATTAGAATAGTTATATAGTTCATACTTTTAAGTGTCTAATGAATCCCTGAAATGCCATTATAATGAATAATTGATTACAAACATATCCATACCCTTCAGATATCAGGTGTACATGGCAGGAATTTTTAACTACATAAAATAAGAAAATTCTCTTGATTTTTGGTTAATGGAGAGCTCTCCCATCTTTACATAAAGGAGAGCCATAGGTATACCAGAGGCTAGAGCCAAAATAATTTACAAAAGGTTGTAAAT
Organism: Pedetes capensis; assembly: GCA_007922755.1. NCBI lineage: Eukaryota > Metazoa > Chordata > Mammalia > Rodentia > Pedetidae > Pedetes > Pedetes capensis. The sequence goes on along the minus strand of VMDO01009396.1, from coordinate 62,068 downwards.
CCACACAGACATTCAGATTAGTATTTGACTGATATCGTGTTATATAGAACATTATTTGAACTGAGAAAAATTTAAGAACAGATTTCCTACAATCCTTATAAAAGAACTATAGTATGACTCTTATAGAATTCTGACTTTAAAATTTTCCAGGATTATATTTTAGTTTCATTTAAGAACTTGAAAATATTGGTCTATAAGGTATGAAATTTTACTTAAACCTCTTGAATTCAGTACAATTATAATTATAGTTTATTTTTAAAATTGATGCTTACATTAATTTTTTTCCCTCTCAGCATGAGATTTGAAAAATACAGAGGCTGAAGAGTCATTCAGTGGTAGAGCACCTTTGTAGCTTATGCAAGGCCTTAGGTTCAACCACCAGTACTGGTAAAAAATTGTAACAAGAAAGCTAGGCATGGAGGTGCAGACCTGTAATTGTAGCACTTAGGAGGCTGAAGCAGGAAGATCATGAGGTTTGAGGCCAGCCTGAGCTAAATAATAAGAGACTTAGTCTCAAAAAACAAACCAAAAAAAAAAAAAAAGAAAGAAAAAAGAAAGGAAAGAAAAAAGGAAAAAAAAAAACAAGGAAAAAGAAAATTGTGCAGCTGCAATGTTATATTTTCCTTAACTATTCTGACTTATTCAAGCAATGTCTTCATTTTCAGTCCTGTTAATATACTTTCTTCTAGCAGTCCCCACATGTCCGTCAGCTTGTTGGGCTGTGGGGGCTTGCATGTTGTGATGCTGAAGGCTATGCCACTGGTATTTCAAATACTAGCAGAGCCACCCATGGTGGACAGGTTTCAGCTGAGCTTCCAGACTAAGTCAAACTAAGGGAAAGAACCCACAGCCCACTCCCGAAACAACTAGGCATTGAAAACCCTATGAATAGCAGAGGAGCACTGTCGAATATAGTGCCGGAGAGTGAGCCCCCTTTCCCCCCATACTGGAAGGCATTCAATAAATGACTAGGGAAGAGTTGCCTTCTCAAAGCAGAATCAACCTTAATGACGGGTATAGAGTAAAGCCCCTGGGGACCTCCATTTGCTGATGTGGAAAGACTCAAAATGAGAAGAAATACAGTGGTTGCAACAATGGGCTCAAACATAAAAATAATGTGCATGGCACAGTGTTGGGTAGTGTTTCATTCTGTTGTACATAAGGTTGCTATGAGTCAGCTCCAACTCGACAACACCTAATAACAACAAAGCAGTCCAGTTAAGATACAATTAAGAATATTTAAATCTAATATTGCCTTATGTCATGAATTGAAGCACTGTATAATCAGTGCTAAGTTACATGAGTTCTCTTTTTGATAGCTTAAAGGAGAAAGTTTAAAGATCATTTATCCATATTTTCATAATTCTACTTAAGTGGCATCTTACTTTTCAAGTATAAATCAATATTTGAAAGTCTTAGCAACTGTTAGCTTGGTGGCTAAATTTTTGTAGTCTCTGTATGCTCATGGTTTAGCTTAATTTTGGGGAGCCTCATCAGTTATTAAACATTCCAGGTTAAAAAAAATGAGAAAAAAAGTGGTTAATGATGGGACCATAGAAATAGATAGAAGGCAAGTAGGCAGGAGAATGTCAGTTCTCTAGAATTGATCAGAGGAAAAGAACCTATTACAAGAATGAGTAATCTTTTCTGGACTGTAATTTTCTATAATTCCCTAAATCAAGGACTTTGTCTTGTTTACTTCCATATCCACAATGCCTAGAACAGTGACTATCTCAAAATTGGCACTCAGCAAATATTCATTAAATTAAAGGATAAAGCCAGCTGTGGTGGTGCACACCTGTAATCTTAGCACTCCAGAGGCTGAGGCCAGCCTAGGCTATGTACACGGTGAGACCTCGTCTAAGAAAACCAAAAAATTAATTAATTAAGGAATAAAGGCAGGTCCCCTTTGGAATAGGTAGAGAGGACGATAGAATCCTGTTAGGTGAGAGTGACCCGACAGCCTTGCGCAGATAACCCAACTGAGATATTTAAGTGATGACTGCAGTGATGGGTGGGAGCTACTTGATGCTTCATCCTCTGCATGGAAGCATGGCACTCTCAGATGAATACCTTGTCCCTGGGCTGGATGCCAGTGGAATATTATGATCGTGACTCAAGGATTAGTTTCCACAGTGGAGTCTGATTCATAGCCTACATATTCCACTAACTGGTACTGTAGAGCTACGTGTCTGGGTAGAGGCTCAGATTGAATTTTTTTTTCTGAAAAGAAGATTAAATGGGCAAAGACTTATAAAGGTACTTAAATAAAGGCCATTTGACTAGCTTTAAATTTATCATTGTTTAATAATAAAATGCCTTCCTTCCAAACTTGATGCAGGAGCTGGAATTCCCAGAGTAGTTCCTGGAGTTTCAAGTAACTGTTTTAGCTAAGAATGACCTTTACTTTTGTACCAAGGCTGAACCCTCTTACAGAGCCACAGAGCTTAATGGAAACTCAAGTAGTGTTCAAAGCAAATGAGTTTAACAAGTATTTATCAGAAATAGAATATGTGTCTGCCATAAGTGGCAAAATTCATTCCTGGATTTGAAGAGCTTATAATTGAGAGGGAACATCAACATAATTCACAGATAACGATCAGAGAACTGGATACTATAACATATAATAATCTCCATATGCCTCCTTCGGGCATTTGAACACCTGAACTCCAAGATACATGATTGCCCATGTAATTTTAATCCCTTTTAATTTTTATCACAGTAGCACATGTGCCTATTTTACAAGTCAGATGTTATTTCTTTGAAGATTTTCTTTAAAGATCTTTCTGCTTTCCTTCTTCCTAGAGTTCATATTGGTCCAAGTTTGCATTTCTTATATTGACCTTATAATTGTTTTTTCTCTCCTGTTTTCTGTTTCTTTATCTCTTTATTCTGTTTTCTGGAAATTTTCTCTCACATTTCCCTCTCTCTTTAATTTTATATTTTTGGTTATTTTTAACTTCTTGTTTTCTGATGATTTCCTGTCCCTAACATCTTGCTTGTTTTATAAATGCAGGTACAATCTTGTATCTCTGAGAATACATCAGTTCAAGAGTTTTTGGTTTTGCTTTATTTTTTAAGTTTTGTTCTGGATCCTACATTGTCTGGGTTCCCTTTGACCTCTTTGTTATTGTTGTTTATTTCTCTTTACTGGACATTTTCCTCTAAGTGCCTGTTGTTTACATTTGAGAGTGAGTCACTATGAAGTAGCCTGTAGATTCTGTAATTACGTGAGACTTTTCAAATGGTGCGCTTCACTACGGGAGATGGCTAACTGTCACTATGTGGAAGTCTTTTGCTGTGGGAGACCCCAACTCTCTCTACCTGGTCAGTTTGTTTCTCTAGAGAAAAAAACTTCCAATAATTGCTGATTATGTTTTATGGCCGTAATTAATGATAAACTAGAAATGAAAGTGATTTCTTTCAGTTCTACAATTGAATTTATTCAGGGTAAATCATGTCTTAAAAGTGAAGTTTACTTAATGAATTCTTAAGGTGCTAATGATAGTTAATTTGCAATAAATGAGATATCCTTATTTTCATACCTGTTGTCTGACATACCTTATGTATATTCTAGAAATACGTATTCTCCTGGAAAGTCTAAGCATTCCTTATAATAAATCATTTGGTTTCCTTATTATATTTCTCAACCTTTTGCATTCTGGGCAATATGTTTAAGTGTAAACATGCATGCCTGCCACGCAGAGGAAAAGAACCATCCTTTTAAAATGTGTTTGAGAGTAGAAGAAATGCAGAAAAAGATACTACAGTGACTGCCTAAAGGACTTTAATCTTAGATCCTCAACTATGATTTTCAACTGAAGGAGAGCATGATGTGTTCTTTTTTAAACTCTTAACTTTGAGTCGAGAGAGTAAAGCAGTTAATATATTTTATATGCTGTATTTCAAATAGTTCTCTAAGATAGTAAATATTGAATTTGAACCCAGACTCCACACTATTATGTATTCTAACGCTCCTTCTACTGTGCCAGTAGCCAAAAGGACTTTTACTGTTCTATAGGAGAATGCTACAGGATAAAGCTTCATATTTTATTTTGGTTAAAAATTGCATCAGAAAGAGCTGGCTAGGTTAGGGGAGTGGAGAAGAATGAGCAGAGTACAATCTGATGAATAATTTAGGTACTCCAAAAAGCATATAGTCCAGATCAGCTCCATTGCTACTACATTGTTGAATGAAAATTAAGTTCAGTGGTTATTTAACATGTTACTAAAGAAACAGTTTCCCTCTTGAGTATTTCTTCTCTTTCATCTTGTGGCCCAACATTTAGAGTTATTTTGTTTTTCTGATTACTTTTATGGGTCAAATAACACATTGTGCGTTCAGTGTTGTAAAACACTTGTTGTTGTTGTTGTTGTTGTTGTTATGATGATGATGATGATGATGATGATGATGATGATGATGATGATGCAGTACTGGGGGTTGAACCTAGGGCCTCACACTTGCATGCTTTGCAAGTGCTGTACTACTGAGCTGCACCCTCAGCCCATATTTTTTACTTTTTGAGACAGGGTCTCACTAAATTACACAGACTGCCTCTGGTCTCAAACTTGCCATCCTTCTGCCTCTGCTTCCTGAGTTGCTGGCATGACAGGTGTGCGCCACCATGCCTGGCTCACTTTTTATTCCATCCTCGTGTTCATTTCCTTCAATACCTGGTTTAAGTTGCCTGTCATTAAACTACCTATTCTTTCTTTCAAATATTTTAAAACTCTTTCTCATGGAGAATTTCTAACCCAGAGGATTAGAAAGAATAATGCAGCAAAACCTAATGTATGCCTTGAGTTTCAAAAATTATCTATATTTTGTCAATCATTTCATCCTTTTCTTCCCCTCTTTTTTATTACTGAATTTTTTATAAGTAAATCCTATTCATATTTTATGCATAAACTCTTTGGAATGCATCTGTGATGGATAGGGACCTTTTACATATATAAAACCATCATGCAATTATCTCACTAAACAAAATTAACAATAACTCCAAACCATTTTGACTGGATCTATTTCTAAGTCATCCTGATTATCACTTCAGTTTTGAGACAGTTCAGGATGAGTATACTGCTTGTGACGTGTGTCTGTCTAATCCTTCATCTACTTTATGATGTCCACTTCACTTAGGGGTTGAGTGTCAGTTACGTACCATAGGATTTTCTATTTCTTCAATTTGGTAATATGTTTATTAGCAATATAATTAAAGTGTTCCTGTGGGACCTAAAACTGAGAGGTTAGAATCTAGCCTTGGACTTCATCACTTAGCATGTCTGTCTCAGCCTTAATTACTTCACTGCAGATAGGGTTCAAACATCTAAGATACTGACCTTCCTCATTCCTGAGCAGAGTGGAGAATGTACCCTATGGTAAAGATCTGTAGTAATTGTTTATAGCTTCTCTAAATCTTAACTTTCCTATTTATGAAGCATGAAACCAGTGAAACTGCAGCATTGTTTTGGGGACTCGAAATTTTATATCTGTTTGGCAAATAGTTGCTGCTCAATATAAAGTAGCTGTTCTTATGTACCTCATAATATTGTTGTGACAGTATCCAAAGGTACATTGTAAACTGTAAAGTGCCATGGTGTATATAAAATAAGAATTGTTTTATGTGTGCACAAATGGAATCATATATGCAGTTAAAAATTTTTGAAACTCAAGGCATACATGAGGTTTTGCTGCATTATTCTTTCTAATTCTCTGTGTTAGAAATTTTCCATGAGAAAGATTTTTAAAATATTTGAAAGAAAGAATAGGTAGTTTAATGACATAGGCAACTTAGACCAGGTATTGAAGGAAAAGAACATGAGGATGAAATTAATAAAAAGTGAGCCAGGCATGGTGGCACACACCTGTAATCCCAGCAACTCGGGAGGCAGAGACAGGAGGATCTCAAGTTGGAGACCAGAGGCAGTCTGTGTAATTTAGCGAGACCCTGTCTCAAAATAAAATAGTATGAAGATAGGCTAGGGGTGCAGCTCAGTGATACAGCACTTGCAAAGCATGCAAGCATGAGGCCCTGGGTTCAACCCCCCCTCTGCCCACCCCAGTACTGCAAAGGAAAAAAAAAAAAAGAGAGAGAGAGAGAATCCAATTTAATAGTTAAGCAATAGGAAATAAATGAGAAGAACATATTATTAAAAAGAAGTGCAAAAATAAAGCCAGGCATGGTGGCACATGCCTATCTTCCCAGCACTCAGGAGGCTAATGCAGGAGGATCAATGTGAGTTCAAGGCAAGCCTGGCCGACCTAGTGAGTTCCAGGATAGTCCGGGCTATACAGTGAGACTCTGTCTCAATGCCCCAACAACAACAAAAAACAGGAATGCAAAAATATACAGACTACAGATTTGGGGAAATACTTCTTCATAAGACACTAAAGCAAAGATCAAGGTACATTTCAAAAGGAATGTGGGTTTTCTAAAGCCCAATTAAAAATTAGTCCACAATTCTTTTATTTATACTCACAAATTTTGATTATATATGTATATATACATACATATACATACATATATATATATATATATACACACATAAACATATATATGGAACAAAACTGTCAAGACCAGATGAACTAAAGGATGATGGAAATGAAACATTACATAATAATTTCATAGAAAATTAACAGGAAGAGATAATTAGCAGTTTAAAAGTCCTACATGTACACCGCCATCCCCACATAGAATATGCGATAATTAGTATTTGGATAACCGTTTCATTTTATCTTACCTGTATCCCTCACTGAAAATATTGATTCACAGAGATGTTGCATCTTATTGATCATGATCATGTTATTGATAGAGGCACTTTCTAGCCATGAAATAGTAGATTCTCTTCAGTATATCAGTGGAAAAATTCCAGATCATTCAGTAATAAAATACCACAGCTTTCACTAATAGCATTATTTTCATTTAAATGAGTTCATTATATTTGAAACATAAAAATTCTTATTTTGTAAAAAAAAACTATTATAACTCAATTTTTATTTTATTCTTGAGCTGTTGGAATCAAATCACCCTCCAGTTATTATGGGTTTTTTTTCATGTTTTTAACAAGAGATTTCACTTATGAAAGGAAACATCCATCCTAGAGTGTCCATTCATCCTTACATTAAAATGTTTAGTTGGCAGTGTTTGATAGGGTAAAAGAAAAGTAATACACCTTTTATATGTTACATTTATAAGTACTCCCGTTAGGACAAACAGAAAGGTTCAATTTTGTATGATTCAGTTTTGTGAGTCTGATAGGGTTTTTAAAAGCCTTCCCCCAGCTCTTTCCCTTTACTGAAAGTAATTAAATATTTGGCTTGTAGGATACTTCCTATCCTTCAAAAGTTATTTGGATATTGCCTTGTGGTGTCCTTTGTAAATTTTATCTGGTGATAAAACTGCTGAAGTATATTATACTGGTTCCATATTTTTTCAACAGTCCCTCAAATCTGTTTATTCACTGCATATATGTGTACTGTTTCCCAGTCTTCACCAGCCTACAGGTGCCAGTGGAGGTAAAAATAACAATTACAACTCAACTTCACTGACTTAACCCCCCTTTTTTTCCCACAAAAGATCCTATGCAGCCTTGGAGTGCTCTTCAGTATTTCTAGGGTTCCCCAGCGATGGATCCCAAGGACTCCTGCACAAATCTGTTCCTGTGGCGTATGGCTGCTGTATTTCCAGGGATAGCTGGTGTATCACATTGGCACTTTTGGCTCCTGCTGTGTCCCACTGGGCTACGGTTCCTCCTCCTTTCTTAGGATGAGTCCTTTCCCAGAAGCATCCTTAAAAAGATTCCCTCAACCTTTCCTTAGGTATGATGAGACAGCTTAGTTACAAAAATAAAAGTGGAGTCATGATTCTGAATAAAGTATGGTAGGAAATCAGTCAGCCCTAGGGGCATGTCTGAATCTCAGCGAAAGCAAGTACTAAAAATAAAATCTTAAAGCTAGAACGTACTGTTTTACTTAAAAAAAAAAAAAAAAAAGAAAAAAAGACCTAGAACACCACTATCCAGTATACTAGCCACTAGCCCCATGTGGCTGTTGAGATTTCAATTAATTTGATTTCAATCAGATTTAAAATTCAGGACCTCATTTACATTAGATAATTTCAAGTGCTCAGTAACATCAGTGGTTCCTGCACTGGACTGCACAGACACAGAATAGCTCCTCTAGGACATTAGTTTTTGAGCTACAAGGCATTGATGCCCCTATGACCTGACAAATACTCCAGTGTATTGAGGGAGGCACCTAAGGCTGCAGGAATTGGCGGTTGTGGCTGAAGGAGCCACATCCCAATGAATTTAGTTGTCTCCACTGCTACCTGCCTTGCTGTTTAAGCAGAAAAATGTTGATTTGAAAGGGATCCATTGAGTTCTTATTTTCTTAAACAACAGTAACCCACATACTTTTTACCCTGTTTTCACTGATGTATTATAGTCTTCTCTAAAAATTACAAGTTTTCAACCTTGGGAGAAATCTTAAAAACTAGTTATAGATCAGATACTTTTACACTTGATCAGGTAATCAAGTAATCAATTTATAGGAGTAAACAGTTTCTACTTCTAAATTCTTTTTAACTGAAAAAAAAATATTTCAAAAAGTAAAAATTGTTAGAGAAAACCTTTTATTCTCCCACTATATAAATGTAGTCTTCTATTAAAGTTTGTCAAAGAAAAAGACAAAGAGGAGTAAGAAGAAAACCTACTTTGGGAATCATCACTTGACAGTTATTTTATTTGTTTAGAGGTATCTTTGGCCCCATGTACATTTTTTACACATACTTCTCAGTGTGTTCTTTGTACTGAGAGTAAATCTTTGAAAGTCTTCACTGATCCCTGAGCATCATTTGTGCATGTTACTATTTGTTGATGATTAGAAAAATACTACAAAAAATCCAGTAAACAAATTTTGCTTTTTAAATGCCTTTTGTTCTAAAGTACCTTTGATGGGGCACTCTAGGCAAGTGAGATAAAAAAAATACTTAAAATGATTTGAAATTATTAAAGAAGGATGGGAGAATTGAAATGATTGTGTCTTCAAGATTGCTTGTCCATGAATCAAGAAAGTTTGAGGAAGATCACCTCATAAATGTTTTTATATAGGTATCTGCTGAATTATTAACAGCATCATATTTTCCAATAATGCTAGTTGCTGATTAATACATGGAAGAAACATATAATATGAAGCTTGTTGTTGTTGTTGTTAGGTGCCATCAAGTCATGTCTGACTCATCATAGTAACCCTCATAGGGTTTTTAATGGCTGTTTCGGGATTGCCTTGGGAGTGGATTGCCACGTCCTTCTCCCATTTTTGTGGTGCTGGGAATTGAACCGGGGACCTCAGAGACTGCAGAGCGGCACTCTACTAACTGAGCTAAATCCCAGCCCTTAGTATGAAGCTTAGTAGTTAATAAATTTCAGATTCAATTACTTGTAAAGATTGTTCCTGGAAACCAGGACGATAAATGTAACAATTTATCTAAATGGTGAGCTAAGTAATGACTTCCTACTATATGCAATGCATTTCTACGCCATGGACTATATGGAACACATTAAGAGTTATTTTGAGCCTTCCTTGTAAACATAAACCTTATAGAAATGTTCTTAGATGAGGTTTAAACTATTACATGGGATAGTTTTATCAGTCCAGTGGAGTCCTGAATTTCACCTCGGATGGATGCATTTTTTAATTGGAGGTAGCATTAAAAGGAGATTGGGACTGTAATTTCATGGGATTTAAATACTAGTGATTTGCTTATAATATTCTAACCTGTCAAATTTTACCAACTGTGTGCAGATTCCCTGTGGTGGATTCCAAATGACAAGGGTGGGAGTGTGGCTCATGGCCACTAGAGGGCAGGAATGGTCAGGAACAGCTGAGGGAGGCTGGTTACAAGCAGGGAAAAGCTTGGACCAGCCTTCTTGAGGAAGTCAGCCTCCTACAATTAAAGAAAACACAGTTCAGCCCCTGGGGCAGGAAAGCCAGTAAATAATCCAGAAGCACGCACCATAACTCAAAGCAGTGAGAAATAGGGTCAGGGAATCCATTAGCCAGTCTGGAGTCCATAGCTTACCAGGTTATCACCCATGTGGCAGAAACAATGCCAGGCTGAAGAAGGCAGATTACAAGGAGTTGGCGAGGTCATTTTACCCTCATGATTGTTGCCCCAGCTCATTTGAACATTCTGAGCCTTTTGAAATGGGCAAATAGAACTTAAAGAGTCTAGTGCTTGAAAAATTGAGGGAAATCTTATACCTTCATCTTCTGATATTGTAGCATTTCCTGACACAATTGCTGATTTGCTAGAACTACTATTTTCTTCCTGGCACATTCCCTCCACATTGGAGTGTACTTTGTCAAGTCTAACTAGCTAATTTTACAAAAGAGGGATTACCTGAGACTGATGATATATCATGATTTTCTATTAAGTTGTGCTATTTTAATTTTTTAAATTATTTAATAATTTAGAATTTATCTCTAGGTGTTAAGTGCCTTATAAAGCCAAGGCCCATTGGGATACAAGAAAGAATAACATACTTTTCCCTAATCTGTCTCCTACATACATCGGGATTTTGTACTTTTCCTTTTAAAAATTTGACACATACTTTATGTGTACTTGTCAACCACATGAGATGGTAGGCTCCATGATAGGAGGAATATTTCCCCACACTTAGCACAGAGGCCAGCCACTAGCGTTGGTTGACATCAGTGAATTTACAGTCTAATTGGAGTGGAAGAGAACTATAATTCCCATGTTAAAACAGACACAAAGCAAGCTATGGGCCTCTAATCACAGGGTTTACTCTAATCTCCAGATAGCAGAGGCAAGAGGCTCACAAGTTCAAGGCCAGAGGCATCCTGCATAATTTAGCCAGATCCTGTCTCAAGATAAAAAAATATTAAAAAGGGGCTGGGGATGCAGCCCAATGGTGGAACTTGCTGAGTAAGTGCGAGGGCCTGGCTTCAGCCCCTCAGTACTAGAAACACACACACACACACACACACACACACACACACACGCTCGTGCACACACACAGATACAAAGTAAAGGAGAATTACAGAGGAGGAAATTAGCAATTTAGTCTCATCAAGAAAGTTTTCATTAAAATGGCATTGACCTAGACTGCATAAATAGATAAGATTTACACAGGCAGAGATTGGAAAGAAATTTTCCAAGAGGGAACAGAGAATTTGAGAGGGCAAAATATAGAAATTTTTTTCTCAGCTATTAAGGAGGCTTAGATTAATAGATAAAGCTGCAAAATGGATTGGAAAAGCAAATGTGGAGGGCTTGGAATACTATGCTGAGGAATTTAGAGATTTTCCTCTGGCCTGGTGTTTTTGAAATGTGTTCCTCACCAGTCTGTAAGATACCTCATCTATAAAACCCATCAGAGAAGCACTTGACATAGTGCCGGGCATGGCACAGTGGTGAGGAGTGCTTCATTCTGTTTCACTAGGGTTGGTGTGAGTAGGCCCTGACTTGACAGCACCTAACAACAACAACATCCCACTGACATATAAATTTGTATAATGCCACAGTCTGGATTTCCTGCAGTATCACAATGCACAGTAGTAAGTCAAAGTTCTTGAAGTCCTGCAGGAAATAAACTTTTGAACTTGGTTTAACCAACAGCATCCCAATGATAAGCCCACCCTTGAACTCTTGATATCCAGCAGATTTTTTATTCCTCCAAGCACACTTGGGAAGTGATGCCTATGCAACAGCATGTCTCCAGTTTAGCAAGTCTTCTTGAAAGAAGATTGCCATGATTAGACTATAAGTATATGCTTTTCTTTTTACAATTTAAACTAGAAAGAAATGCACCTACAAGATACTTGCTACCTTTTGCTTCTTTTACAGGGACTCTGCTGTGTTATCTTTAACAGTCTTAATTTACCTTGTTATCTTAAAACTACCAAGTCCATTGGAAAGCAGAGGGAATAAAATAGATGAATTTAGGTGTCGTGCTCATTAATCTTTACTTGTTATCATTGTTTACTTTTCCTGGTTTTTTCCAGGAATTGGAGTGTAGTTTACAAAGTGTATTGCTAATTAGACTGGAGATTCTCAGTTCTCCCCAGACCTACTTGAATCGGAAATTCTGGGCGCCCCCGTGGTCTTTAAGAAATCTTTCCAGGTGGTTCTTACACACAGTGAAGTATGAGAACTACACTAACTCACTCAGCCTGAATCTGACACTCTGGGTTAGGCTGGGAGTCGAAGGCCTCAGGCTGCTTTCCTCAGCTGCGTCATCTTCGTTTATCCATTCATCTTCTCACACTTGCTTTTAAATTAAATATCTGCGATTTTATACAGCAGGGCTCCTTAGTTGCTTAGAACTAAAGTTGTTCCATCTTTTCAACAGTGGCAGCCATCTGCTGATTTAGTTTCTCCTTTAAACCACAGAGATGACTCCCTGGAGAATATTAACTTTCATTTCTTCAAAAATTTACCTTTCCTTTTCCCTTGTAGCTTGGCAGATACTCTTGGAGAGAAAAAGAAAGGAATATTTATAACTTACTGGAGCTCAAAAGTATGAATCTCTGTTACCATTTTCAATTAAGAATACTTTTCTTTCTAAAAGGAAAACCTTACCCCTTTTGATAGTTATTTCATCATATTTCCTGGCTAAATGATAATGTTGTACATGTAGTCCCCTTATTGTTTCCCTTTGTTTAGAAATAGGAATTTGATAATAACAAATGCTAGTGAGGATGTGGAGAAAAAGGAACGCTTTTGCGCTTCTAGTGGGATTATAAATTAGTTCAATCACTATGGGAATCAATATGGAGATACCTCAGAAGACTAAAAATAGAACTGCCATATGCCCCAGCTATTCCACCCCTTGGAATATACCCAAAGTAAGACAAGTCATCATACCACAGAGACACCCGCATCTCCATATTTAGTGCAGCGCTCTTCACAATAGCAGGGATATAGAACCACCCAAGATGCCCATCAACAGAAGAATGGATAAAAAAAAATTCTGGTACATAAATATACCTAATGGAATATTACTCAGCAATAAAAAGAATGAAATAATGTCATTTGCAGCAAAATGAATGGAACTGGAGAATATCATCTTAAGTGAATGAACATAGGCTCAAAACGAGAAATACCTTATGCTCTTACTGATGTGGGAGCTGAATCTTATTTAAAGGAAGAAGAAAACAAGAAGATATATAAAAATGAACAATTCAACTTAGCGAAGAAGGGAAAATATAAAGAGTAGAACGAAGGAGGGAGGGGACTAGCAAACAGAAGTGAAGGTTGTAGAAGGTGGGATGAGAATGAGAAACAACGTAAAGGAATAAAGGGGAGAAGATAACCTCAATTTAAATGATGCAACTTTGGGAGTACATGGGAAAAATAGAGAAATATAACCCAAATATGCATAAGAGTTTTGCTACATATTAGTCAAAAGTTCCCATAAACTTCAACATTGATGAAAGTGTAACCAAAAGTGATGTAGTAGTCGTATAATGGAAAAAGCAAATGCTGTATTACTCTGTACCCCACCAACATTTATCAATAAAGGGAAAGAAAAGAAAAAGAATTAGGAATTTGATGCAAATGTGATGGCCCATACTTGTGATTCCAGCACTCCAGAGGCTGAGGCAGGAGGATTGCCAAGCTCAAGGCCAGCCTGGGCTACATAATGAGTTCAGGGCCAGCCTGGGCTATGTAGCAAGACCGTAAGTCTGAAGGAAGGGAGAAAAAAAAAAAGAAAGAGAAATTTTAAACAATGAAATGAACGCTTCACTTTTTTGAGGAGGGGAAGAAATTTGAAGTAAATACAAAACTTTTTTCTCACCTTCCATAGTGATCTATACATTTTTCGGTACCTACAATATAAATTGCTTCTTAAAGTATGTTGGATATTAAATTTTAACTATGAAAATATTTGTAAAGTTCTGTTCTTATTTGGTACAACTTCTGATTCCTGCTACCACTGTGTGCTTCCGAATTCTTCTTTTCTGTAAATCAAAAAATGATTTGTATTTTGCCAGGCAAAGTGGTACACAACTGTAATCCTAGCACTTGGGAGTTGGAGGCAGGAGGATCACAAGTTTGAGGCAAGCCTGGGCTACACAGTGAGACCCTGTGTCAAAAAACCCAAAAGTTTATATTTTATTTATTTATTTTTGCAGTAATTGGGGATTGAACCCAAGGTCTCGTCTACCACTGAGCTGTACCCCCAGTGCATTTTTTATTTTTTATTTTGAGTTAGGATCTCATTAAGTTCCACATGCTGCCTCTGGACTCAAACTCAGGATCCTCCTGGCTTCGGAGTTGCTGGGATTACAAGCATGTGCCACCACGCCCAGCGGTGTATTTTAAAACCCAGTAAATTACAAAGGAAACTCTACAGCATGTAAAGATGAATTTGTCAAGGTAAATCATCTGATTTCATAAGTCTGTGATGATTATAAAGTGGAGAAGTCCAAAGCAAATGACATTCAGAGGCAGATAGCTCAAACTGAAACTGACTTACAAAGTGGTTTCTCCTGACTCCCACTCACTCCCACCGATGAGGTAAAAAGCCCTGAAAGACGTGAAGATCGCAGAGAGCTGTAGAATGCTCCCTCCAGATTTCCAAGTAATGTGAAGCTGTGGTCAAAGAACAAAGCACAGTTTATGTTTTATAGTCAAATCTGCCAGATATGCTGTCAGCTCAGAAAATCATATGTTTGGGACTTTGAATGTTGTCTTTAAGCAAAGACATCCAGTTTCCATAGCACTGTGATTTTATAGCACAGATCATGTTAAACAGTTTAGCTAACACCATGGTCTCCTTGCCATACAAAAATGATTGAATCAACAAATCTTGAACTTCTAGAAAAATGTTTAAAATATGCAGGTCATCTGGGCACGGTGGCCTACACCTATAAACCCAGCGACTCAGGAGGCTGCAGCAGGAGGATCGTGAGTTCAAGACCAAAGGCAGTTTGTGTAATTTAGTAAGACCCTGTCTCAAAAAAAAATATATATATATATATATGCACACACATATATACATATATACATACACATACATATATATACATACATATACATATATATACATATATATATATGTGGGGTTGGAGTGCAGCCCAGTGGTAAAGCATTTGCAAAGTATGTATGAGGGCCTGGGTTCACCTCCCAAGGACCACAAAAAATCAGTTAATTACATTGTAGTATAAAACAAGTCAATAAGTAAGTAGCAAAGTAGAAGCTTTAGAGATGAGGCTTTATTTAGTAAGATTGGCTTACCTGAGAAAATAAATTAAGAGTAATTGTCATAATTCTTTTTTTTTTTTTTTAATTTATAACAGCTAGTGTGGTATTTATAGGATTTTCAATGGCTGATTGTTTTTTTGGGAGTGGGTTACCAGGTTCCTTCTCCCAAGCCTACAGCACCTGTTGCTCTAGGGTGGTCTCCCATCCAAGTACTAACCAGGCCTGACCCTGCTTAGCTTCTGAGATCTGATGGGATCGGATGCCACAGTGCTACGGCAGAGAAGCAATAACAATACTGTTTTGGCTGTTGTATGTAGGGTCATTATTAGTCGGATACTGATTCGACTGCACCTAACAACAAGTGTGTGGTATGAACCCATGTCATATGGACTTTCAGAGAAAGATGTTTATTTAAAATAATAGTTTTTATAACCTTTTCCAGGCAGAAAGTATGTAGTCCTGTATATTAAAGTGTGACTGGGGCTGTAGCTCAGTGGTAGCGCACTTACCTAGCTTGCACAAGGCCCTGGGTTCCATCCTCAGCACTGGGGCAAAAAATGGGACCCAGCAACAATTATCAGTGGTCCATACTTACATTCTACTTATTTTTCTCAGAGATTCACATGTGAATATCTTCTATATCAAAATAGCAACTGTTCATACATTCAGAACAGGAAAACATTTAACCTCCTAATATAAACAGGAGAAAAAGAGTTTTAACTCTTATCTCAATCAGAGAGATACTTAGATAAATGAACCTGTAGCATTTTAACTTCCAAGTGTTTAGTTCCACTCTTTATTAGTAATTTAGTGTACATATTATTTCATTGTGCATATCATTGCATACATGATACATGTTGTTGTTAGGTGCCATCAAGTCGGTGTCTGACTCATATCGACCCTATGTACAACAGGTAAAATGCTATTATTAGTGCTTCTCTGCTATTCATAGGGTTTTCAATGGTGGATTGATTTTTGGGAGTGGGTTGCTTGATCCTTCTCCCAAACATGATACATGCATATCATTACATATTGCTCGTGTTCACCTTCCCCATTACCTACTCATGACCCCTACCTCTCACCCCATCTCCTTCCTCCCCACGAATGGTCCCCTTCCGCTTGCATATTTTATTGCTAGGGAATGTGTGTAAAATCCAGATTGTGCCTTTGAGAGCAAAATGTGCTATTTAACTTCCTTTCCTCCTTACCCTTTCTCATTGTTCCCTCCTTCCTCTCTAGTCCCATTTCTCCCCTTACGTAATCCCCCTTCTACTTCCATGACACACACACATTAAAATATGTATGTTGACATGTAGCATCCACATAGGAGAGAAAACATGTGATGTTTGTCTTTCTGGGTGTGGCTGATTTCACGTAAAATGATGATCTCTAGTTCCATCCATTATCCTGCAGATGCCATAATTTCGCCCGTCATTATGGCTGAGCAAAACTCCATGATGTATATATCCTACATTTTCTTTATCCATTCATCTGTTGGTGGGCATCTAGACTGATTTTTTTATCATGGCTATTGTGAACAGTGCCACAGTAAACATGGATGAGCAGGTATCTCTATGGTATTTAGACTTAAGATTCCTTCACATATATTCCCAGGTCCACTCTGGTTTTTATGATCTCTGAAATATCTCCTGATCTCTTGGCTTAATTTAAATAATATGATTAATAATGACCTGAACATGTTTATGGATATGTTTATTCAGTTTATTTTTTACTGCCTGCCCCAATTCCTTTTTTTAGAATTGCATAATCTATAGAGTAATCATGACATTTGCACATAGAAAAAAATATGAACACAGCTGTGTGAAGACAGTAATTACTACGATTAAGATATTAGTGCAAATGCAAGCCTCTTGAATCTTTAATTTTGATCTTTGAAGAATACTTAAATTTATATTTACTTTTTGGTACACCTAGAAAAGTCAGTCATTGGGATACATTTCTATTTCAGGTGTGTACTACTGTCTTTATTATTACACAAAATAAAAATCACCTTGGATGTATATGCAGAATGTAAAATGACAAATACAAGTGTCACTGAGATGTCACTTATAATGCAAAGGATTAGACTCAGTCTAAATGTCTGTTAATAGTAGTTAAATTAAATTTGATATTCCATACAATGGCATACCACACAACCATTAGAAAGGGAAAGCATGTCTGTATGTATTGATGTTGGACAAGGTCTTAAAAATAATGTTGAAGGGGAAAAAAGCAAGATGTCAAAAGAAAACTCTGAAGGAATACTCATACATGCAAAAATAACAGCTTCTGCCTCTTGGAAGGACAGAGGGTAGAAGTGTGTGTGTGTAGAGAGTCTGAACTCTTCTGATTCTTTTTAAATTTTATACCTTGTATATGTTATTTATATTTTGAAATTAATTTTAAAAATCATCATGATTAGAAAAGTGCTGATACCTAAGTCTGAAAACTGAAAAACCAGGTACTATATACTATATTTAATGATCATGTACAAAATTCATTTTTATTGATTAAAAAACATGATTGAAACAAAAAGATTGATACTATAGCAAAAAATAGGCTATATTGTTG
Source organism: Pedetes capensis (assembly GCA_007922755.1). Lineage (NCBI taxonomy): Eukaryota > Metazoa > Chordata > Mammalia > Rodentia > Pedetidae > Pedetes > Pedetes capensis. The sequence continues at coordinate 44,264 of VMDO01009396.1, read as the reverse complement.
GGCTCTGGTTGTGAAGAAATGTTTTTTCCTTCAATGTTTTTGCTTTATATAGTAGGTTTACCCAGGAAATTATTTAATGGAATTAATGGAAACTTTTTTTTTCAGTGCTAGGGACTGAACCCTAGCCTTGCACATGCTAGGCAAGCACTGTAGCACTGAGCTGTCTCCCCAGCCTTAGAGATTTCTTTGAGAGAGTGTCTTGCTTTGTAGCCCAGGATGACCTGGAACTTGCGATCCTCCTGCCTCAACCTCCCAAGTTGCTAGGATTACAGGTTTCCACCATGATGCTCAGCTTTAGAAACTCTTTTTAAAGCAAGGCTTATTTCTCAAAGCTGTGACACTTCAACTTAACTGTTTTTAGGATTCTGATTTCTTACTATATTCGATCCTCTTAAAGCAAAACATTCAGGTACTGTCCATTCTTATCAAAGTTAATGAGTTTGTCCTCCTAAAATTAGAGCATTTTTAGTTCTAATTGAAGTTTTTTAAAAAATGAATTTGGATTTTTCCCATTTTATGTTCTTAAAAGTGTTTAGGAAACTGAAATTCATCTCACTACAATATTAGGAAAAGTATTATTTATTGACTAAACTGTGCCTGCTACAGATGGTGCTGTTGAAAATCACCTGGCATTCTAAATTCTTTCTTACAGTTTCAGGGCTTCTTAAATAACTTGTATTCTACCAAATGCAAATTTGCTTTCTGAAATAAGCTGTATGCCATGCAAATATAGGGGATAACTATTGCAAAGAAATGCTTGATATTCGGAATTTGGAACAATTGGTTGGCTTGGGAAGCATTAATGAATATCACAGACTGACTTGCCTTCACAGGAATGAAGTAAAACTATTACTTTTCCTTTGTAAATGGAAAAAGAACCTCTAATTGTCCCATATTTATAGCAACCATATGTCCCAGACTTTCCAGGATAGTTCCCAATTTCATATCCTCCATCTCCTCCAACAATGCATATAGACTTTTTAGTTTGGAAATTTTGTTCATTCTTCTAACATTGGAAATACAGTTCTTTGGGGTCATTTTATTTTATGCAGACATTAAGAAATGCATAAGGAAGGTAACATGATGCAAGAAATATTTAAGATGTATTTTTCTATACCAGAGATACTTGGAACAAGGAAATTCTCAGTGTGGGGTTTTTTTATTGTATGGTTTTCTCATAAGACAGTCAATGAACAAGGAATATGGTGCCATAAAAACAGGTTCTTTATTAGTGAGATGGGATGGGGTAAATTTTTGGTCTGTCCCTTGATGACCAGGCATTACCTTTGCAATAGAGACCAAAGCTATAGGGAAGATTTATACTTTAAGAGATTTTAAGAGACAAGTAGCACAATGACCCATGAAAAGATGCTCACATCATTGGCCTTAAGGGAAATGTAAACAAAACCACAGTGACATACCACTTCACACCCACTGGAGGAATAGTATCAAAACGACAGGTGAATGTCAAGAAGGGGAGAAATTGGAACCCTCATTCAGTGCTGATAAATATGTAAAATGGTGCATCCATTTCTGAAAACAGCAGTTCTATGAAATGTTAAATGGAATTGCCTATGACCCAGCAATTCCACTCCTAAATATATACCTAAGAGAGATGAAAACATGTATTGAAACAAAGCTTTGGACTCAGATGTTCTTAGCAGCATTATTTATTTTTTCTCTTAAGTGACTTCAAGTTGGGTCTGACTTCATCGTGACCCTTTGTACAATAGAACAAAACACTATCCAACACTGTGCCATGCCCAGCCCTGTTGCCAATGCTTCTTTGCTGTTTATAGGGTTTTCAGTGGCTAATTGTTTCAGGAGTGAGCTGTCAGGTCCTTCTCCCAAACCTGTAGCACCCGGTATCCCCAGGCAGTCTCTGTCCAAGTGCTAAGTCCCTGAGCCTGCTTAACTTCTGAGATCTGACGAGATCCAATGCCAGAGTACGGCTGTAGGCACATTATTTATAATAGCTCCAAAATGGAAGCAACCCAAATGTTAGTCAGCTGATAAATGGATAAGTAAGTTGCGGTAATCTGTACTACATAAATAATACTTAACAGTGAACAGGAATGAAATACTGGTACTTACTACAACATAGATGAACCTTGAAAGCATTATGATAGGTGGGAGAAGACAGTCATTAAGTATTACGTACTATGTAATTCTATTTGTGTGAAGTATCTAGAATAGGGAAATCTATAAAGACAGAAAGTACTTGGTGATTGCCTAAGACTGAGGGAAGGGAAGGAAACAGAGTGACTGGTAATGGGTTGAGGTTTTCTTTTTGGGGTGATGAAAATGTTCTAAAATTCGTTGTGCTGATAATTACACAACCCTGAAAATATTAAAATACATTGAATTGTATACTTCCAGTGGGTGAATTATATCCCAATAGAGCTGTTATTTAAAAATGAGAGAGAGAGAATGAGAGAGAGAGAGAGAGAGAGAGAGAGAGAGAGAGTGTGTGTGTGTCTTCTGCGCTTTGGTTGAGACATTCTCTTGTATACACTGTATGGTAGTGGTTCTCAGCTAGGTATGAATTTGCTACCAGGGGATGTTTGGCAATGCCAGAAGACATTTTTGGTTGTCACAACTAGAAGGATGTTACTAACCAACATTCAGTAAGTAAAAGCCAGGGATATTGCCAAACATTAATATACAAGGCAGCTCCCCAGACATACAAAAAAAATTACCAGGCTCAAATTGTCAGTAGTGCCCAAGTTGAGAAACCCTGTTCTATGGCTGTGTTATTTTAGTGATAATTGATCACAACACTGTTTTTTAAGCACCCTAAGGTCACAAATCATCAAACAGATAGCTTTTCGGTGAATTTAACTTACTAAGGGCAAAGCTATTCAATAAGAAATGAACAACAACAAAAAAATCTGGCTATGCCAAAACCTAAGTAGATAATGCAGTTAAACCAAAATCAATTAACCTAATCCTGGTTGAGATTATACTGTTTTTGTTGTATTTTACTTATTTACTGAAAGCTTCTTAAAAGTCAGTTTTACGCCTAGGCATGGTGGCACATACCCATAACTCAAGGCCAGAGGTTGCCTGCATAACTCAGTGAGACCCAAAGAAAAGGCAGAAAGAGCTAGGGGTGCAGAACAGTGGTAGAGCACTTGCAAAGTATATGTGAGGCCCTGAGTTCAGCCCCCAAATACCACCAAAAAAGAAATCAGATTTATGGAGTATAATATCTACTTGTGATAAAAACCAGAAAAAAGAAACATGCTTAGCTGGTAGTGTAGCTCAGTGGTAGAATGTATGCATAGCACAACTAAGACCCTGAATTTAATCTCCAGCATTAGAGGGGGAAAAAATGGAAGGAAGGAAAGAAGGAAGAAATAACACAGCCTTGGAAGTATTATTGAGAGCTAATCTGTGCATTTCAAAATTATTATCAACTCATACTCTAGAATAGGAATATGCCCTAACCTAAGCTAATTTGCTAGACTTCAGTCTCCAGCTATACTCCTTTTGTTGTATATATCTGTTTGAAATGTCTGCAGACCAATTCAGGGGAAGGGCAGCAGGGACTTTATTATGGATTCTAGCATTCAAAATATATGCTAAGATTTATTGGTACCTGCAGCCATACCACCCTGGCATCCGATCTCATCAGATCTCGGAAGCTAAGCTGGGTCAGGCCTGATTGGTACTTGGATGGGAGACCACCTGAGAATACCGGATGCTATAGGCTTGAGAGAAGAACCCAGAAGCCCACTCCGGAAACAATCAGCCATCAAAAACCCTATGAATAGCAGAAAAGCATTGACAGTAGTGCTGGGCATGGCTCAGTGTCAGGTAGTGTTCCAGTCTGTTGTACATAGGGTTGCTATGAGTAAGACCTGACTTGATGGCACCTAATAAGAACAACAAACAAGATTTATTGAATGCTTGCTATGTGCTGCATACTGTCCAAAGCACCTTATGTGTATTATCTCATTTAATTCCCCCAAGTCCCCATTATATAGATATAATTATTCAAGGAAACATCTCTATTACAGCTATCCATCTTCCTACTCCAGTATGTGCTGTTGTTCTCTAGATCTTATACAACTATGATGCTCAGAATTTTCTTCCCCATCATTCAGGGAATCTTCTTTGCTTCTCTCCTGTCTTTAATCACCTGCATCTTTTCTTGTCATGGTATACTTCTTTGTTTTGGTTAAGTGTTTCCTCTGTTAACTTCCTAAAAACACCAGTGTCTGAAAATGGCTTCATCTTTTTTTTCATGATTGAAAAAGATAGTTTTGCTGGGTATAGGATCCTATGTAGGAAATATTTTTCTCTCAGAATTTTGGGGTACTCTTTCAATTTTCTGTATGATCTGTTTGTCGTTGTCTCTGATGTTCTGAAAGATCACAATGGTGTGCCTTGTCATGGGTCATCTTTATCTTCGAGGCATTTTGCCTAATACTGAATGGGCCCTTTCACTCTCAAAATTCATTTCCTTGAGTTCAAGGGAAGTTTCTTAAACATGCTTCTTTGTAATTTCTTCTCTTTTCTTTTCTCTTTCTGGCACACCTATTATTGAGATGTTGACTTTTAAATTTTATTCTGTGATTCCTTATTTTGGAGATCTTATAGTTCATCCTTTTATCTCAGTTCTACTTTCTGAGAAATTTTAACACTTTCAACTCTAAAACTTTATTTCAGTTACTTTTTTTTTCCTTTTTTTTTTTTTTATTTAAGTTTCTAAGAAATTTCTTGTTCTCTCATTGCTTCTGTTTTTGGAACCTCCTATTTTATGTGGTAAGTCTTCAGCCGTACCACTGTGGCATCCGATCCCACCAGATCTCAGAAGCTAAGCAGGGTCGGGCCTGGTTAGCCCTTAAATGGGAGACTACCTGGGAACACCAGGTGCTGTAGGCTTGGGAGGACCTGGCAACCCACTCCCAAAAAACAGTCAGCCACTGAAAACCCTATGAATAGCAGAAAAGCACTAGCAATAGTGTTTTACCTGTTGTGTGTAGAGTTGATATGAGTTGGACACTGACTTGATCAGTGCGTAACAACAACATTCTATGTCATAGATTTCTCATCATCTCTTATCTGTGAGAATATTGTTGTTCTTGTTAGGTGTCAGTGAGTCAGGTCCAACTCATAGAGACCCTAATAGGATTTTCAAGGGCCAACTATTTCAGGATTGCTTTGGGAATGGATTGCCACATCCTTCTCCTGTTTTTAAGGCATTGGGGTTCCAAGGCAGGTCCTCAGAAAGTGCAGAGCAGTGCTGTACCAATTGAGCTAGATTCCAGCTTGAGAATATTAGGTATTGTTTTTCTGAAGTATTTTTCCTGTGCCCTGACTTGATCCTATTCATCTGACTCCCATCTTTGTATCTGTTGGTTTTTCATGTTATAAATTTTCCTCAAATATTTAGTTGTCGTTGTTGTTAAGTGTTGTTGAGTCAGGTCTGACTCATAGTGACCCTAGGCACAACATAGGGTTTTCAGTGGCTGATTGTTTCAGGATTGTTTTGATGGCGGGCTGCCAGGTCTTTCTCCCATTTTGGCAGAGCTGGGGATTGAACCCAAGGCCTCAAGAGAGTGTAGCACAACACTCTGCCAATTGAGCTAAATGCCAGCCAACTCAAATATTTAGTAAGTCCCTGTTGTTGTTGTTGTTGTTGTTGTTGTTGTTGTTGTTAGGTGCCGTCAAGTCATATCACAACTCACAGTGACCCTCATAGAGTTTTCAATGGCTGACTGTTTTGAGATTGTTTTAGGAGTGGACTGCTACATCCTTCTCCCATTTTTGTGGTGCTGAAGATCAAACTCGGGTCCTCAGAAGGTGCAGAACAGCACTGTACCAACTGAGCTAAACCCCATAGCTATCCATAATGTATAAAATTCTAATATTTATTAGAAGCTCTTTATTCATGAGTGCTATTAACTAATGGGCTTCACTGTGGGGTGATCAGAGAAATAATCATTTTATCAGAAGACTTCTAGGTTTCAATGGGCTGGGATTTAGCTCAGTGGGTAGAGTGCTGGGCTGCAGTCTCTGAGGTCCCGAGTTCAATTTCCAGCACCGCAAAAATGGGAGAAGGACCTGGCAATCCACTTCCAAGGCAATCCCAAAACAGTCAGCCATTGAAAACCCTATGAGGGTTGCAATGAGTCGGATACCGACTCACCGGCACCTAACAACAACAACAAGGTTTCAATACCTGTGATCAGAGAAATAATCATTTTATTAGAGACTTCCAGGTTCCAGTATCTGTAAGTTTTTTCCATTGGTTTGCTTAGTTGCTCTAGAGAAGAATTTCCCTTCCTAGAAAGTGTACAGTTGTCTACCTAGTATTGTAGAAGCCAAGTGAAAACAAAAAGTTGGAAGGGGGATTATTGTTTAGTATCATGGATTTTCACTTATTTCCTCACTTCTCTCTTTCCTGTGCTCTACTCTTCCAGACTCCCTGTTTTGTTTCTTTAATAGTTCATATAGCTGGAGTCAGGCAGCATATATTATTTTGTATTTGCTTATGTTTATTATATCTTATGTCTTTGAGATTCACCCATGTTATTTTGTGTGTCAGTTCATTCCCTTTTATTACTAAGTAATTCTATTACATAAGTATACCAGTTTCATCTGCTTAGGATGTTTGAGTGTGTTTCCCGACTAAACTATTATGAATAATGTTCAATGAACATTTTTAAACAGGTATTTTACAGGATATTTGCTTTCATTTCTCATGAGAAAATAGCAAGAAGTCAACTTTCTTGGTTAACATTTCGTGTGTGTGTGTGTGTGTGTGTGTGTGTGTGTGTGTGTGTGTGTATTGTCCCCCCACTCAGGCTAAACCCAGGGCCTAGCATATACTTTGCAAGTCCTCTACCACTGAGCTACACCATCATCCTCTCTGTAATTTGTTATTAATGAAATATCTTTCTTTATTTGTGACAGTGTCTTTTTTCATTTAATTAAAATATCTTATTTAATTGTGCAAAATAATGGATTTCATTGTGGTATTATCATACACATATATAATTTAATTTGATCATATTCACCCCCATTACCCTCTCTTATCCTTTCTCCCCCTCCCTATAATTCTTCTCTGGTTGTCCCCTAGTTCCCCTTCTACTTTCATGTCTTTCCTCACCCCCTAGATTTCACGAGAGAAAATATGCCATACTTGTCTTCCTGAACCTGGCTTATTTCACTTAACATAATAATCTCCACTCCCATCCATTTTCCTGCAAATGACATGATTTCATTTGTCTACATGTCTGAATAAAGTTCCACTGTGTATATATACTATATTTTCTTTATCGTTTCATCTGTTGTTGGGCACCTAGACTGATTCCATAACTTGGCTATTGTGAATAGTGCCCCAGTAAACATAGGTGTGTGGGTGTCTGTATTGTATGCCAACCTTGATTCCTTTGGGTATATACCCAGGAGTGATAGAGCTGGTTCATATAGTAGTTCTATTTTTTAGTTCTTTGAGGAACCTCCATCCTGATTTTCATAGTGGCTTGATTAACTTATATTCTTACCAACAGAATATGAGGGTTCCTTTCTTCCTACATCCTTGCCAGCATTTGTTGTTGCTCATTTTCTTGATGCTAGCCCTTCTGACGGGGGTGACATGGAATCTCAGTGTCCTTTTGATTTGCATTTCCCTGATGGCTAAAGATGTTGAACATTTTTTTCATGTTGTATTGGCCATTTGTACTTTATTGAAAACTATCTGTTCAATATTTTTGCCCATATATTGACTAGATTATTCTTTTAGTGTTTAATTTTTGAGTGCTTGATATATTCTGGATATTAATTCCCTGTTGGTTGAATAGCTGGTAAAGATCTCCATTCTGGTCATTGTTTCCTTTGCTATGCAGAAGCATTTTAATTTGATGCAATCCTGTTTATCACTTCTTAACTATTTCTTTCATAAGCTCTTGTGGACCTTTTCAGAAAGTTGTTGCCTATGCCTGTATCTTGATGTGTTTTCCTCTAACAGTTTCAAAGTATCAGGTTTTATATTATGGTCTTTGGTCCATTTGGAATTGGTTTTTGTACAGGATGAGAGCTTGGGATCCAGTTTCATTCTTCTACATGTGGATAACCACTTTTCCCAGCCCCATTTGTTGAAGAGGCTATCTTTTCTCCATCTTAGGTTTTTGGCACTTTTGTCAAAAATCAGATAGCTGTAGTTATGTGGGTTTATTTCTGAGTTTTCTGTTCCATTGGTCTACAGGGCTGTTTTGGTGCCAACACCATGCTGTTTTTGTTACTATGGCTCTGTAGCATAATTTGAAATTAAGTACTGTGATACATCCAGGATTTCTCTTTTTGCTCAGGATTGTTTTGACTCTTGAGGGTCTTTTATGCTTCCATATGAATTTTAGGATTTTTTTTCTATTCCTATGAAGAATGTCATTGGAATTTTTTTATTAGAAATTTTTAATGTACATCTTAATGTGATTCATTTTGACATGCTTTTCATTGTGACATTTCCATATATGCATTTTGATAAACATTATTCATATAGGTTACCCCTTACCCTCCCTTATGCTTCCTCCCTCCCACCCTTCCCATCTAAGTTTCCCATCTAAGTCTTCTCTATCTTTTACTTAGTAGTATTTTTCTAAATGTCCTTGGGTTCCAGTTCTGTTTAAGATAGAAACTTTTCCTGTAGTGGTCTTTGTTTTTATCTTGTTAGAACAATTACATGCGATTTTTAGTCCATTTATATTGACATCATTCTTATCTCCCCCCCCCTTTTATTATGATCCGACCTTTGAATAGGATTTTTCCTTCTTGTAATTTTGAATCAGCTCCCTCATATGAGTGAGAACATGTGTTGTTTCTCTTTCTGAGTTCGTGTTCATTCACTCAAAATAATTTTCTCTAATTCCATCCATTTTGCTGCAAATGACCTTATTTCATTTTTCTTGATTGCTGAGTAGTATTCCATTGTGTATATATACCATAGTTTTTTTATCCATTCTTCTGTTGAAGGGCACTTTGGTTGATTCCATATCCTTACTATTGTGAAAAGCGCTGCATTGAACATGGAGATGCAGGTGTCTCTGTGGTATGATGACCCATCTCCCTTTGGGTAAATTCCCAATAGTGTTATAGCTGGGTCATTGGAATTTTGATGGAGATTACATTGACTCTGTAGATGGCTTTTGGTAAGAATTTTCATAATTCTATCAATCTACAAACATGGGAGTTCTTTCCATCTTCTAGTGTCATCTTCAATTTCTTTTATTTCAGTGTTTTATAGTTTTCATTGTAGAGGCCTTTCACCTCCTTGGTTAGGTTTATTCTTAAGTGTGTTTGGTTGTTTTGTTTGTTTTTCCCCAGTACTAGGGGGTTGAATCCAGGGCCTCATGTATGCTAGGCAAGTGCTCTACTACTGAGCTGTACTCACAGCCCCTTTTTTATTTTTGTTTTTGGGACAGGGTCTCACTAGGTGCCACAGGCTACCTCTGAACTCAAGCTTGCAGTCTTCTGCCTTAGCCTCCCAAGTCACTGGAATTACAGGCATGCAGTACCTGCTCTTTTTTTGTTTTGTCTTTGTTTTTGAGGCTATAGTGAATGGGTTTGTCTCCTGATTTCTTTCACAGCATGTTGGTTATTAACATATAGAAAAGCTACTGATATCTGTATATTGATTTTTGTACCCTACTCCATTGCTGAAAGTGTTTTCTGGTAGAGTCTTCAGGATCTTTTAAGTATAAGATCATATCATCTGTGAAGAAGGATAATTTAACTTATCCTTTCCTATTTGTATCCTTTTTATTTCTTTTTCTTGCCCTACTGCTCAGACTAAGGTATAGCAGTATGTCTTATTATGAATTTTAATTTATCTCATATTATTATAGCCACTCCAGGCTTCTTATATTTACTGTATATCTGATGTATCTTTTTCTATACGTTTATGTTTTATTTATGTATTTAAAGTGCTAGGCAATAAGTACCTAATACTCAGATTGTCGTTATTGTTAGGTGCTGTCAAGTTGGTGTCCGACTTACAGCAACCCTAAGTACAACAGGCAAAACACCATTGTCAGTGCTTCCTGCTATTAATAGGGTTTTCAATGGTTTATTATATGGGGGGAGTGGGAAAGGGGAGTGGCTTGTCCGGTCCTTCTTCCAAGCCTACAGCACTTGATGTTCCCAGGCTGTCTCCCATCCAAGTACTACCAGTCCTAACCCTGCTTAGCTTCCAACATCTGAAGGGCTGGAACACCACAGTGGTACAGCTGCAGGCCATACTCAGATAGTGATATCTAAATACCATTCTCCAATAAAGCTTATCAGAGTTCTTAGGATAAATGGCTGATTGCAGGGCAGAGATTGGGAAAGTATAAGTTGAATGTGGAACATCTTATGATGCCAGTAAGTAAGGAAATACTAAAAAAAGAGAAAAAAAAACTATGAGAGCATATCAAAAATACACGAGGACTAACTAACTTAAAGTGACTCCCAGTTATCACATGATCTGGAACAGTTTGAATAACAAAATAAGTGACCATATTAGATTATCTTTCATAGGATAAAATAAAACATTAATGGATCCACTCTGATATAAATAATTGGCTATATAAATGGGAAGAAGGAGAAAGTTCTTTATTTCATCAGACTTGCCATTAACTAATGTAAAAGAAATGATGGAAATGATAGAAATAGAAACTCACCATCTGGCAAGCACCACAATAATAATTATTACTGGCATGATCATCAATGGATGTTACAGTTTGTGAGCAAAAGTATGATGAGATATGTGATATTTTACTTAGTTTTGAATTATTTTCCCCACAAAATACTGTTAATTACAAAAGGGGAAATATTTATTTTAAAGTAGAGAAACTTAGCGGAGAACTCCTTTACCAAATGATCAAAGTTAATGTCATCAGTAATAGGACAAATTTACATTGTGCACCTGCTAATATGCACTGAGGATACCAACATCACTTCTACAATATTGTTGCAAATAATGCATAGTCTTAAATTCAACTGTGAAGAAATATTAGACAATCTCAAATTGAGGGACCTTCTATAAGTAGTTAATACTCTTCAAAAATGTCAAAATTTTGAAAGACAAAAAAGACAAAGATACTTTCCAGATTAAAAGAAACTAACACATGAAAAAATGCTCAATATCCCTAGCCATTAGAGAAATGCAAATCAAAATAACTTGGAGATTCCACCTAACTCCAGTAAGAATGGCCAACATCAATGAAACAAATAATAACAAATGCTGGCAAGGTTGTGGAGAAAAAGGAACCCTTTTACATTATTGATGAGACTGTAAATTGGTTCAGCCACTTTGGGAATCAATATGGGCATACCTCAGAAAACTGAAAATGGAACTGCCATACAACCCAGCTATACCCCTCCTGAGAATATACCCAAAGGGAGACGAGTCATCATACCTCAGAGACACCTGCATCTCCATATTCAATGCAGCACTTTTCATAATAGCAAGGATGTGGAACCTACCAAGGTGCCCATCAACAGAAGAATGGATTAAAAAACTGTGGTATATATACACAATGGAATACCACTCAGCAATAAAAAAAGAAGTAATGTCATTTGCAACAAAATGGATAGAACTGGAGAACATCATCTTAAGCAAACGAACACAAGCTCAAAAGAGAAATACCATATGTTCTCACTCATATTTGGGAGCTGAATCATCCTAAATGAAGAAGAAATCCTATACATAAATTGATATATAAAAAATGCACAATTAAGTTTAGCAAAGAAGGGACAGTATAAAAAAGGAAGGAGGGAGGGAACTAGCAGAGGGAAGCAAAGATTACAGAAAGTAGGATGAGGAGTATCAATGTAGAGGGATAAAGTGGGAGAGGATAATATCAATGCAAACAACACAACTTCATGAGTACATTGGAAAAATAGGGGAATATAACCCAAATAAGCATTTAAGTTTTACTACATATTAGCCATAAAGCTATATAAACTTTGTGGGTTGATGAAAGTGTTGCTAGAAGTGATGTAAAGGATGCATAATGAAAAAAGTCAATGCTGTATTACTCTGTACCCCATCATCATTTATTAATAAAGGGGGGAAAAAGAAACTAAGAAGACTGGATAACTAAATTCAATTTGTGATTCTGAACTGGAACCCAGATTAAAATTAGTGGGACAGTTGGTGAAATTTGCATAGGGTGTGTAAACTAGCTAGTAATATTCTTGGTTTTGATTGTTACACGTGGTTATGTAAGATTAATGTTTGAAGGAGCTGAGTGGAAACATGAAATGTTTTAACACTATTTTTTACAATTTTTTATATACTTGAAATGATTTCAAAGTAGTGTAAAAATTAAAAAAAGATTAGTCAAACTATTTTAAAATAATAATAATAGGTTTCTCATGTAGGCAACATACAGTTAGATCTTACATTTTTATTCAATCTGACAATCTCTGTCTTTAAATGGAATAGTTTGTCATATTTGTGTGTTACATTTAGTTCTAAAAATGTACTCTTTATTTCTGTCTGTCCATTCTGTTTTGTTTCCTTTTTCTTGCCTTACTTAGGGTCAATCAATATATGTAATATTCTATTTAAATTCTTCTCTTGGCTTTTTAAATATGCAATCAATTAATGTGGAATTTACCTGAATCATATCACTTCACATAAAATGAGTCTTACAAAAATATAGATTTACTCCACCTGTATTTTATGTGATTTTGTCATTTGTATTACATTTGTATATTTTAAACCCATAATATAATGATATATTTTTTCTGAAAATAATAATTTGTGCTTTAAGAGATTAAGATTTTAGCTGGGCATGATGGTGCATGCCTGTAATCCCAGCGACTTGGGAGGTGGACACAGGAGGATCACAAGTTCGAGACTAGAGGTAGTCTGCATAATTTAATGAGATCCTGTCTCAAAAAAAGTAAAAAAACGGGCTGGGGGTGCAGCTCAGTGGTAGAGTATTTGCAAAACACGCAGGCGCCAGGCCTTGGGTTCAACTCCCAGTACCACAAAAAAAAGAGATTAAGATTTTTAAAAATTTACTCACATAGCCACATTTTTGGTGATCTTCATTCCTTTCTTTAGATCTGAATTTCCATCTGGTGCCATTTATCATTGGTCTGAAGATCTTTCTGTAGCATACCTTGTAGTGCTAATCTGCTGCTAATAAAATTATCTCAACTTCATTTGCCCAAAATCCTCTTCCTGTTCCTTTCAGTGTGGAAGGATATTTTTTGCCCGCTATAGAATTCTATGTACTTTTCTCTCAGGCCTTAATAGATGTCGTTCTAGTGTCTTCAGATTCCATCGTTTTTGATGAGCCGTCAGCCAGCATTTGTATTTTCTTCCCCTGTGTGTGAAGTAATATTTTATCTGACTGCTCTTAAGATTTTCCCCATTTGTTTCAGCATCTAATAATGATGTGCCTATTCTCATTTCCTCATATCTATCCTGGTTCAGTTCTTTGAATTTATTGAATATCTTGGCTTTTGTTTTTCCAAATGTAGAAATATTTTGCTTGCCTCCCCCCATATTTCTGCCTTATTCCTCTGTACCACACCCTTTCTGAGATTCCAGTTACATGTATATTAAACCACTTGAAATTTTTCTACAAGTCTTCTTTATTTCCCATTTTGGATAAATTCTACTGATCTATACTTAAGTTCATAGAATTTTTCTCCAGTCATTTTCAATCATATGCTAAATCTAGCCAAGCATAGTGGCACATGCCCATAATCCCTGCACTTGGGAGGCTGAGACAGGAGGATCAACATGAGTTCAAGGCCAGCCTGGGCTACACAGCAAGACCCTGTCTTGAAAAATACCAAATAAAAACAAACTGATGCTGAATTTATACAATTATTTTTATATCATTTATTGTATTTTTCAGTGCTAAAATATATTTTACTGTTATAGTTTTAACTTCAGTGCTGATTCCCCATCTGTTCATTCATTATGATCTTTTTTCCATTTTAAGTCCTTGAACATCCTTATAATAGCTGCTCTGATATCCTTCTCTACTTATTCCAAGATAAATCATCTTGTGGTTCCTTTCTGTTGATTACTTTTTCTCGAGATACTGGGTCATATTCTATTTTGTTGCATGTCAAGTAATTTTTTATTGTGTACTGAACAATGTGTATAGTATACAATGAAGACAGTGAATTTTGTTACTTTTCCTGAAGAGTGTTGATTTTTTTGTTCTAGCTCATTAACTTAGCTGGACTCCAAATGCTATCTTCCCTTTGGTGAACATTAACTGAAATATGTGCTCAGTCCTTTCAGCCTTACAGCTGTTACCTTATAATTGTTCAGTTCAAGGATAAACTATTGATTTGTGTAGCATTTATATAAAGGTTTGGAGGTCTCTTGTGCTTCTTCTTTCCTGGGATTTTCTCCCTCACTTTCCATTTATTCTGTTAACCCCAAATTTGGTCTTCTGATTCCTCAAACCAGAACATTGCAGGTTTCTGCTTAAGTTCTAAGCATTTCACACTGTATGTATTGTAAAGTACTACCAGGTGACAAAATACATAAATATAAATCCAACCCAATGCAGGTCCTTTTTTCAAGGTTAATTCTACTCTAGTTACTGGTTGGTTTTGGTCACTCTATTTTGCTTTCAATGGGAGAATGATGTGGCAATCCACTCCCAAGGCAATCCCCCAAAACAATCTGCCATTAAAAACCCTATAAGGGTCGCTATGGGTTGGACACGACTCCACAGCACCTAACAACAATTATGCTTTCAAATAGTTGTTTTTATATTTTGTCTGAGTATTATAATTATTAACTGCAGAAGGATTAATTTAATATTACTCTTCTGTCATTATCAGAAATCATACCACATTACTTTTTATGTTTTGTTTTGAATTGACGTTTTCATTGATGTTATAGGATTAAACAAACAAAACAAGCCCACATTTTATGTGAATGATGTTAATAGCACATTAAAATCCTCTAATGAGATTGAGCTTATTAGTAATGCTATTTTTTCCTTCTTTCTTTTATAGACAAGAGATGATTTCCTAGGTCAAGTGGATGTTCCTCTTTATCCATTGCCGGTTGGTATAGGTGTTCATGAATTTGTCTTTGTGTTTGTTTATTCCTTTAATTTAATAAATACTTATGTATATACAATACAGTTCATGTAAATATTTCACTTACAAAATGTGTACTGCTTTTGTCTCTTGAGCATATTGTTTTCTGAAAATTCATCTCAATTTTGCATTTCAGTTTTCTCTGTAAGATTTCCTTTCATGAACTCAATAGGAAAGAGAGACTGACATTTGTCAGCATCATGAAAACATTGTTTAAGGAAGAGCAGCTCAGAACTGTTTGAATGAACAGCTAAAATGGTCAGAGCGTATGCTCACAAAAGGCAATTAAGGTGGTTTATAACAATATAAACGTGAAATACCGAGAATTTAGACTAAGAATATAGCAATGGAGGAAAACAGACTTAAGAAACATTTTAGAACAAAATATTGGACCAGATGTTTGACAAAAAGATTGGGAAAAAAAAATTAAGATAATAATACATGTTGAAGCTGGGCGCTGTGATACATGCCTATAATCCCAGCAACTCAGGAGGCAGAGGCAGAAGGATTGCATGTTCAAGGCCAGAGGCAGCCTGTGCAATTTAGCAAGACCCTGTCTCAAAATAAGAAGTGAAAAAGGGCAGAGAATGCCACTCACTTGCGGAGCACTTGTCTAGCATGAGAGAAACCTTGAGTTCAACCTCCTGTTACTAAAAAAAAAAAATAAAGTTGAACTTGGAAGGTAAGGATTGTGTCTCAAGTAGAAAAGAGAAGAAAAAGCCATTTATTAAAAACAAGAAATCTATTTTGAAGATATTGAATTTCAGTAAAAAAAAATAACAAAAATGAAAGTTTAAGGTGTGAGGCTTATAGAGATGTAAAAATAAATTATCTAGAGAAAAGAGGCAGGAAGGATTGAGAATTATCACTGTCAAGGCAAAAGCAGAATCTGAAATGAATGGGCTGCCCAAATAAAGGAAATAAGAGCAGAAGACCAAGCAGCAAACCTTAGTCAGCGTGAGTGGATTGGAGGAAAGAGAGAGGACAGAATAGAATAGAATAGAATAGAATAGAATAGAATAGAATAGAATAGAAAAAAGCCAAATAAAATAATGTCATGAGATTTAAGAAAAGAGCTTCAAGACACAAGGAGTAGTTAATGCAAGACTGCAGGAAATTAATAGTAAAAACAGAGCGCTGCTGAACTTTAGAAAAAAGGAATAAGATTTCTTTTACTCTGTCAGTCATTTGAGATACTTACTGGCTTTCTGTAGGATTTAGAGATCATAGGCTTTCAATAATATATTTAATCCAGCCTTACTTTCTAGGCGGTTTCCTTTTCTGTTCTCCTAGAATTGTCTTTATTCTCTAACCAAGCCAACCTGTTGACATTGTACATGTTCCATATTTCTTTGCGTTGGCAGGATTCTGACCACTCTATACTGTTAGCCTGCTGGGTGTTGTCTGCCCTCCTTCTGCCTTCGTAACCCACCTGCTCAGCTTGTCTCAGACTGAGTTATGCTACTGGCTGTAATTCCTATTGTGCAGAAAAGCAAAAGCAATGTCAAATTACCAATTGTAACCATTTAATAAACTAAAACTACTTTTTTCTCTTAACTTCAATTATGCCATAAGTGATAGTTCATGAATATTCTTGAAAAGTACATAACTTTTTGGTGTTATCACTCTGTATTGAAAACCCACTGTTTTATTCTAGACAGAAAATCCAAGAATGGAGAGACCATATACATTTAAGGATTTTGTTCTTCACCCAAGAAGGTCAGTAAATATAAAATTGTGGCATATTACGTTTTTTATCTCTTCATTAAACCTTACAGTAGCCTCTGGAAATTCAGAGTTTAAACCCTTACAAATAATCTACTTCTAAATAATATATTATTTTTAGAGCTTTATTGTTATTTCTGATTAAAAAGTGCTATATACACATTGCAAAAAAAAATTCTGAAGATAGAAGTGATGACACTTCTTTGGATGTGATGGATGAAACTTGTCATTATTTTATACTTATTTTACATCTTAAAATATATGAAATTTTGTCATACTGTGCTTTAAAAAGTTACAGATGTCAATTCACCCAAAACACATATCCAATTCAACATGTATAAAGCCAATTTCAGGAAAATCTAATTACATTTGACTAATTTTTAAGAAGTACTTAAGACGACTCACATATTTAGAGAAAATAGCATGTATGGAGACTGTAATTTAAAACCCTGATAGCATGCTCATCATTCCACTTTCGTAAACTGAATTACATGGTTTTTGCCAAAATTTTACAATTTAAGCTATAAATAAAACTCCTCTTGATCTGTGGTACCACAGTCAAGTAAAATCTAGTCAAAATGTATGTGTGGAGTTGCTGTCAAAAAGATCAAAGTACAGCAGATGAAGGACATCTGTGAAAAGAACAGTATTTGTTTTGTTTTTTAAACTAGAAAATGCATTTGAAAAATACGCTATTGCAACTCAGTAAAATTTTTCATTCAAAATCACTTCTTTAAATTACTCTTCATAATATAAATATTAATACAAAATAAAAGAGACAGAGCTCTATGACTGCTAATATTTACTCTGTAAGAGGAGTCACATTTAATTTCTGTAGACGTCTGGAATGTAAATCTCTTTTCTTTCATTAATTTTGGACTGATTGTGCCATCTGCATGCCAAGAATAACTAAACAAGTATTTCTTCTCTTATTTGATTGCCCTTATAGCCTGCTTTTCAAATTTTCAGAAGCTGTTTAGTGTCTTTAAAAATAAAATAAGATAAAAACACCTTATGTCTTCTGCCAGCATTGGATATGACTGCAAGTGCAAAAAGAACTTCGTTTAGATAGAAAATGTCATATATCCCTACATGGGTTTGAGCCCCATTGAGTCAAAATCCACAGGCTTATTTTCTGGTTGAAAAGATACAAAACACAATTGTAGAGAAAATTTTTGACAGAATTTTATCTGATTACATTTTCTGTATCCATTTTTTATAGGAACAAGTCAAAGTGTCACATCCCCTTCTCATTGGGGGCACAGCCACAATGGTGACCTTGGAAATGAGAATCAGGGGTCTTACTGACCACTCAGGAGAGGGAATGCTAAATTAGCCAATTCCATAAGAACTATACAGAGAGCAACTAGAAAGTTTAAGGGAGGCATGGGGTGGAGGGGGGTCAGGTAATCCCCTGAAGATCAAACAGCAGGAGTAGGACTCTTTTGTCCAGAGGTATAAAGGATCATTGGTTACACAACTGATATCTATAAAAATCATTTTAAAAAAACCTGAAAAACATACAGAAATCCAGGAACAGCAAGGATTTCTTAAGTAAATCTTAGGCTACTTGAATTGGCGGGAGCAATAGATAGAATTGAGTCTGAAATTACAAGCTTATGAGTGAGATTTATTTAAAAAAAAACATTTAAAATATTACTGCAGTGGGCAGCAACCTTTAGCCTGGATAATGCATTATCAAAATAGATAATACAGTATGAAAATAGATGAGATAAAATAGCAGAGGGCAGTTTCCTATAGTTGTCAAAGAGAGGGAGCAGGCTTCAGACTCTTCATCAGATGTTGCTTTCCAGTTTTCTGTCATCCTATACAATATAGCGGGCTGGGATTTAGCTCAGTTGGTAGAACACTGCACTGCAGTCTCTGAGATCCCGAGTTCAATTCCCAGCACGGCAAAAATGGGAGAAGGACCTAGCAATCCACTCCCAAGGTAATCCCGAAACAGCCATTGAAAACCCTATGAGGGTCGCTATATAGCACCTAACAACAACAACAACATACAATATGGCACCTGCAGCCGTAGGCCTGGTTCATCCGATCCCATCAGAGCTCAGAAGCTAAGCAGGGTTGGGCCTGGTTAGTACTTGGATGGGAGACCGTCTAGGAACATCAGGTGCTGTAGGCTTGGGATATGGACCCGGCAACCCACTCCCAAAAATCAAGCCGCCATTTGAAAACCCTATAAACAACAGAGAAGCACTGACAATAGTGTTTCGCCTGTTGTACGTAGGGTTGCAATGAGTCGGATACCGACTACAGGGCACCTAACAACAACATACAATATGGCCAGATTAATCTCCCTAAAGCATGTCCCTGAGGATGCATTTCTTCATTCCAGAAATTCCCGGTAACTTCCCTACGTTTGCCAAATGAAGCCTTAAATGCTCTTATTTTGCATGGCCTCATCTGGACTGGCCTTACCTTCCCACACGCCCCTCTATGTATCCTGTAATTCAGCCAAGCTCAACCACTGCATTTCCTGAATTACATGTAGGTTTTCCATCTTTGGCTCTTCCCTCTACTCATTGGCCATTCCCTCCACTGCCACAGATCAAATCCACCCCAGTCTTCTAGCCCCAATTGAAATGTCTCCTCCTCTCTAAAATCTCTCTGATCTTTCACTCACACGTCCTTAACATCCTACTTATAGCATAATAATTATCCATGTATATATATTTCCTTTTCTCCACCATCTGTTCCTTTTCCTAGATGTCTTCTGCACTGGAACTTGTCTTTGAATCTCCTCTAGTAAATCCCCTAATAGCTACTAGTAGTTCAAAAACATCACTAAATTAATGCTTTTCTTTCTGGTACTAACGTTTTGTCAATAATTATTTTCTTTTCTACAGTCACAAATCAAGAATTAAAGGTTATCTGCGATTAAAAATGACTTATTTACCTAAAACCAGTGGCTCAGAAGAAGATAATGCAGAACAGGCTGAGGAATTAGAGGTGAGATTTTATAAATATTTGGTTTAAACTACAGCAAAAATGTCTAGTTTCTTAATTTTACTCTACTCTGAAGGAAAATGACTCTATTATGATGAAATTAATGTGTGTAATAAAAATTACTTACCTGGACATGTAGTTCACCCAAGCATTCATTGACAATTCCTTTCATCCAATGGTATATCTTTAGAATGTGTGACAGTTTTTGATGCCATTCTTAAAGGTTAGAGAGTAGAGGCTCCATTGTTTATAGATGAGAACTCCAGTGTGACAAGCTGACTCCTGAATCACAAGTGCTTCCTTTGCAGAGTGACAGCATTGTGCCAGATGACCCCTAGAGTCTCTCTCGTAGAAAAAGTCATGATTTGAAAAGAGGACAAAAAACACCTGTTCCTTGAGGGCCCTTTGAAAGCACCTTTCATCAGAAGGTGGCACCATTTATTCAACATTTACTGAAAGCATACAGCATATGGCCCCAAATTGCTTTGGAAGATTGTTTTGTTTTGCTTTGCTTTGTCTTTTCTTCAACTGTCTTGCCTCTTTGGCAGAGGGTCCTTTGTAGTCTCCATAAGAACTATAAAACTGAAGAACTCCCCAGGGGCTGGCCTGTACTTCACTTGCCCACATGCCTTGAGAAAGAATAATAGAAGGGAAGTACTCTTTTCTTCTAATCATAGAGTATAGGTAACACCTAGTTTGTGATCAAAAAATTTCTCTTTTATCTGTTGTATTCACTTATTTATTTATTTATTTATTTATTCACTTTTTTTTAATTTGTTTTTCTCTGATTTTTCATATAAAGTTTTTTAAGAGATTTATTGAGTAGAAGTTTCTCTACCAGCCTTTTGGTGCACAGGGTGTCTGACATAAAAGAATTCTGTTTGAAATGAAGGGTGTCTGCCATAAAGAAAGGAAATTCTTTATTTAGTAACTTTAAAAAATTAACAGCATTTCATTCTTTAGTAACCAGCTCCAAGTTCTCCCCACATGCACGCATCATAGGCCCCTTATTCACAGTTCAGTTCTGTGGGTAGAGCCGCTTTGCTTCCTTTTGTGGTCTCACGTCTCAATGTTTGAATTCCCTCAGAAGGCAGCTTATAATTTAAGGAGATGTAAGCATGTAGCAGTTTATTTACAAAAGGCCGTAGGAATTCAAACATGTGAATTTGTGCTTATTTATCTTCTGAGTAGCTGGTGACCGGAGACGTCTGCCTAGTCCTTTGACATCTAGTTTATGACTAAATATGTAAAATTCTACTATTTGAAGAAAACAATTGTCATTTTGTAAAGAAGTTTACTCTTTGTATTCCTTAGTAAAGTGTTGCTGTAGCATCTGATTTTGTACCCTTTGCAACTTTGTTATTGTTATTAGGTGCTGTGAGTTAGTCCGACTCATAGCTACCCTCAAAGGGTTTTGAATGGCCGAAGGGTTTCAGAATTGCTTTGGGAGTGGATTGCCACATGTATTTTACAAGATTAACATATAACATTTTTTTGTCATCACTCTAAACGCTTTCTATCTGACCCTCTTTGACTCCATTCATTGTAGGCAATTGCATATTAACATTGAGACTAGTAATTAAGTTCATTGATTCATAGGAAATTATTTTATGAAGAATAGTAGATCATATGCATTTAATAAGGAGGAATTCTATCTAAAAACTGAAAACTTTGTCTTGCTAAGGTTTTTGTATTTGAATATACAACTGTACTCCCTCAAATTTTAAACAGATTTTTTTAAAAGGCTCTCATTAACTTTTTCATTTTCTTCTTGAATTTACTTGGATAACAAAGCAGATATTTAAGAGAGAAATCTTAGCTTTTAAAGAAATTTTTGGTACTGTTTTTCTAGTTCTGGACATTTTTATAATCCTTTTCAGCAGTGGAAAGATCCTTTTTTATTGGTGTATATTAATTGTACAAAATAATGGGTTTCATTGTGACATTTTCACAGAGGTACTTTGATCATAATCACCCCCATCACTCATGCCCCTTCTCCCACCCCAGACCTCTTCCCTAGTTGTCCCCTTATGCTTTCATGACTTTTTTCTTTCTAAATTCCACATTGTAACATCTCTTTTATCCATACATTTTATTAATCTTACAGGAAAGTAACCATTGGCCACATTCAACAAAGAAATCTTGTGTTAATCTTTCTTTTTAAAAAGCATAATATAAAACTTCAGCTGCCCTATTTCTTAAATTGAAGCCAGGAAAATAAAACTTCATTCTATGTATGCAAGACTAATTGTTAGGTATGCTAAATTACAATCATGTAAGGAAAAGGAAAGAAAAAGTAGAGAGAGAGAAAGAAGACAAACAGACACAAGAATCAGAGGGAAAGAAGAAAATGGAATTTAGGCAATAAAAAGAAAATAAAGATATTATCAGTGCTTCTAGAAGAAGAGAAAAATAGAGAACAGTAAGAAAGGGAGTCAATTTTGGGAGATCTCTTTACCCCAAAATAATTCTTTGTCTTTTCCTCTCCTTGCCTCTTACCTTCTGTTCTTCCTCAGTCCATACCTCCTGTGAGAACTATCTGGAATAGATTAGCCTGGCTGCAGAAACCCCTATGCTTTGCTCTCTGTTGCCAAAAAGCATTCCTGCCCTTGCTACCACTTCTTCTTAACTCGTCCTTTCAGGCCCAGCCTTCCAGCATAGAAGAATTCTCTTCCATCCTCTAGGCTGGCATTTGCCTGAAATGCAACAGTTACTTACTGCTGGATCGCCAGTATCTAGAACAGAACCACTGTGTATATTAAAGAGTTTATTCTTGGTATGTTATCATAGTGCCAAAGATGTTTTCCAGTTTATCTTTTTTTTTTTTTTTTTTTTTTGACTTAGCAGTTTTAACCATGTACATATTTAGTCAAACCTATTGATATTCTGGGCTGGGATTTAGCTCAGTTGCTAGAGCGCTGCGCTGCAGTCTCTGAGGTCACGAGTTCAATTCCCAGCATCCCAAAAATGGGAGGAGGGCCTGGCAATCCACTCCCAAGGCAATCCTGAAACAGTCAGCCATTGAAAACCCTATGAGGGTCACTATGAGTCGGATACCGACTCGATGGCACCTAACAACAACAACAACAACAACATTGATATTCTGTCTTATGTCCTCTGAGTTTGATGTCATATTTAACAGTTTCTCAATTTTGGAATATATCTTTGTGTGTGTGTGTGTGTGTGTGTGTGTGTGTGTGTGTGTGTGTGTATGTGTGTGTGTGTATGTGTGTGTGAATATATATATATATATTTTTTTTCAGTACTGGGGGTTGAACCCAGGACCTCACACTTGCATGCTTTGCAAGCACTGTACCCCCAGCCCATTTTTGTACTTTTTGAGACAGGGTCTCACTAAATTACGCAGACTGTCTCTGGTCTTCAACTTGTGATCCTCCTGCCTCTGCCTCCCAAGTTGCTGGGATTATAGGCGTGTGCCACCGTGCCTAGCAGAATGTATTTTTTAAATTTCCCCAATTTTTTCCTAATACTTTTTGGGTTTACTTTATAACATTTAAATATTGCTCAATCTGAGCAGGGTGCAGTGGCACTTGCTTGTAGTGCTGGCTGTTCAGGAGGCTGAGGCAGGAGGATCACTTAAGCCCAGGAATTCGAGGCCAGCCTAGGCAGTGTAACAAGTCCCCATCTCAAAAAATAAAATTAAATTTAAAAAGTAAATACTATTCAATCTGTAACTTATCCTGGTATGAGGCAATGATCCCAATGAATTTTATTTCAAATGGGTGCCTATTTTCTAAGCACCCTGTTTCCTAAGTGTACCTATTTCCTCACAGATTTGAAGTGTCTTTATCATATGCTAAATTCCTAAATGTTTAGGGTTCTTTCTGGGCTTTCTAATCTATTCCTTTGAGCTATGTGTCTTTGCATGCCCCAGAGCCAAACAGTTTTAGCTATCTTAGTTTATAGCATTTTCTCTGATAAGCTCATTTCCACTCATTTCTGTTCCTTCTTATTTGCTTTCTGTTTGAACTTGAGAACTGGCCTTTCTTATTTAAAACAAAACAAAACAAAACAAAACGGGTATTGTGGCAAACGCCTGTAATCCCAGCAATTTGGGAGTCTCAGGCAGGGGAATTGAGAATTTGAGACCAGAGGTACTCTGTGCAATTTAGTGGCACCCTGTCTCAAAATTTAAAAAATAAATAAAGAAAAGCAGGCCTGGGGGTGCAGCTCAAGTGGTAGAGAACTTGCCTATCATGTGAAAGATCCTGGGTTCAAGCCCTCAGTTTTGAAGAAAAAAAAAAAATCCAGAATGTGGTTTTATCAGAATCTTGACAAATTTATAGATTAACCTGGGGGAAATTGACACCTTTGTAGGATTGAGTCTTTCTAGCCAGGATAAGGGGCTGGGATTTAGCTCAGTTGGTAGAGCACTCCTCTGCAGTCTCTGAGGTCCTGAGTTTGATTCCCAGAACCACAAAAATGGGAGGACATGGCAATCCACTCCCGAGGCAATCCTGAAACAATCAGCCATTGAAAACCCTATAAGAGTCAGACACAACTCAATGTCACCTAATAACAATAACAAGAAGAAGAAGCCAGGATAATATTATGTCTTTCCACTCATTCAGGTTTTCCTTTGTGTCCTTGTAGGAGCATTTAAAAGTTTTCTTTACTAGTTTATTTCAATTTCTAATGCTTTCCTAACCATATTGATGTTTAATAAAACCTTTTATCTCCTGCTTTTTCTGTTATAAAGTTTCTCATATAAAAGCATGTGGTTAACTCTTGCTAACCCTTTTCAGTTAATTCTTTCACTACCACTAGCCAGGACTTTGTATGTATTTGTCTTGTGCTCATATCAGGGAAATCCAGTGCATTTTTTAAAATCTTTTTTTCTTTGGCTGCTTTATGACCAAACCATAATGCCTTTCCTTGGTCCAGAGGAAGAAGAGAGAACTCAGACAAGAGAATTGGAATGCTTTTCCTTTCAGTCTCTACAGAGTCCACTCTAGCAATTGTTTCTCAATTATTTGCCTTTCTTGGACACACTTCTATATATTTGACCTTGATCTAATGATTTTTTTTTTCTTGTCTCAGATAGTTATTGATTTCCACCATAAGCAAGGTGCTTTCCCTGTGGGAAAGACAGTGGCCACAAGACACAATCCCTGCTGTTCATTCAATTGCTTCTAACTTGGAGAACAACCTAACATTATTTGTCCTATGTCTCTCAGTTTCTCAGACCTTTCTAACTTTCCATCATTGTTATTTATTTAAAAGGATCTTGTGTCCTTTCTTTTTTCTTAAATAGTTTTTTAAAATTTTTGGTTTTTATGTTTTAAAATTTTTGTTTTATATGTTTTAAAGTTTTTTTGAAAAAATTTGAATCGTTTTCATACAAAATGTAAATGGTTATTTTACAAAGAAGTCTTTATCATAAGGTATTCATATTATGATCTTAAAAGTTGAGGATCTACTAATTCTGTTTCTGCTCAATTTCTGGAATTGAACAGAATTTTTTAAATCTTCTTTCACATACAATTTATGAAGTTTTAAAAAATCAAACATAAACTTAATTGTTTGCATTCTGTTTTCAGCCTGGCTGGGTTATTTTGGACCAACCAGATGCTGCCTGCCATTTGCAGCAGCAACAAGAACCTTCTCCTCTACCTCCAGGATGGGAAGAGAGGCAGGATGTCCTTGGAAGGACCTACTACGTAAACCATGAATCCAGAAGAACACAGTGGAAAAGACCAACCCCTCAGTAGGTCATGATGGCTTTCACGTTAGTAATCTGGGAATGTTTGAATGGCTAATTTTCATCTTAAAGTCATGTCTCCAATGGACTAATAATGATTTAGGGATCCATAAACTGTAAGAAGACCAAGATTTTTATGGCCCAGGGCTTAAAAAATACTGTCTTCGCTGCTTTTTGTTTTTTGTTTTTTTCAAATGATTTGATAATATTCAAAATTATTTGAATCATAGATGCCTCAATTTTAATAAAGCGTTAATTGTTATGTAGCCACAAATGATAGATTTTCCTATTGAAACTGATTTAAAATATCTTAGAAATTTTGGAAGGGTTGTTATTAAAATATGGTAAGATACTGTGTTCTACAATATCCTATTTGTTGTTGATGTTGTTGTTGGAGTCTTTTTCTTTTCACAGTCCTTGGGATTGACTCCAGGGTCTCATGCATGCTAGATCAGTGCACTACCACTGAGTTACACCTCTAACCCACTAGTATCCTATTTTTAAAATATATAAATTATTTGTAAAACATAAAAGATCTACTCACTAATCTTAAACATCCATTTTCCAATGTGGTCAATGTATATACATAACTGCAAACATGTAGAGATCAAGGACAGAATGACTTTTGACATGTTCTAACTCGTGTCTCCTCCATGGTAATTTTTGTTATTGCTTATCAGATTGTCTATACATTTCCAAATTCTCTCATTCATATTTATTATCATATCCGCTTCATTTCTCCTTTCATCTGGCCTTATATAACTTTCTTTAGTCATTTACTGCATAGTCTTTTACTGTTTACATACTTATAATTTTTATTTGTCCATTAGTCTACTTTTTGTTTCTCCTAGTTTGCAACTGTCATATCCCAGCACTTTCATAGATATTTTCTGTTCTCAAATCCTTCCAAACCAGATCAGTGGTCCAAGTTCTCCATGGCACAGAGCATTGATATCTATAAATGACATAGGAGATTACAAAACTAAAGACACTATAAAATTTTGCAAGTTGACCTATTGCATGTTGTTGTTGTTGTTTGGTGCTGTCAAGTCATGTCTGACTCACAGTGACCCTCATAGGGTTTTCAATAGCTGTTTTGGGATTGCCTCAGGAGTGGATTGCCACGTCCTTCTCCCATTTTTGTCATGCTGGGGATCGAACCTGGGACATTAGAGACTGCAGAGCAATGCTCTACCAACTGAGCTAAGTCCCACCCAGTCCTATCGCGTACTTGAGTATTACTATGGCAAGCCTGACTTGAACAGAATCTTATTTCTTTTAGTATGGCTGATACCATTTTTAGGTAGCAAAAATCAAATATATAGGTGAAGAAAATCTGAAACATTCCCTTACAGTCATCTGTCAAGACTGTTTTTCCCAGCCACAGTACAGTAAGAACTGGTCTTCCAGGGGCTAGAGAAGGGGCAGGAAGAGAGTGGTCAGTGAGTACAAAAGCACAGTTGGATAGAAAAAATAAGTTCTAATATTTTAGTGCACAATAAGGTGACTACAGTTAACAATATTGTGTTGAATAATTATAAAAAACGAGAAGAATAGATTTTGGAAGACGATGATAAATGTTCCAGGCGTAGTGGCATATGACTTTAGTCTCAGAACTCGAAAGCAGAGTCAGGGGAATCAAGAGTTCCAGGCCAGCCTGGGCTACCTAGTGAGACCATGTCTCCAAAAAGAAATAAATAAAAACAGAAAAAAGAAAAGAAAACCAAAAGATGAAAAATGTATGAGGTGATAAATACACTAAATGGTCTGATTTGATTATCCTACAACGTGTACATGTATTGAAACATCACATGGTACTCCCAAAGTACAGTATATGTAATTATTATGTGTCAGTTTAAAAATAATAATTTTTTAAAAGGAACTAGTCTTCTGACCATCCTGGGCTTTGTTGTTGTTGTTGAGTGTCATTGAGTCAGATCAGACTCATAGCAATCCTATGTGTAACAGAACAAAACACAACCCAGCACTGTGCCATGCACACAGTCTTTTTATGTTTGAGCCCATTGTTGCAGTCACTGTATGTCTTCCTATTTTGAGTCATGCCACATCAGCAAAAGGAGGTCCGAGAGGCTTTACTCTATTCCTGTCATTGAGGTTGACTCTTTGAGGAGTCTTTGAGGAAGTAAGTCTTGCCCAATCATTTCTTGAATGCCTTCTAGCCTGTAAGGCTTATTCTCTGACACTATACTTGACAGTGTTTCTCTGCTATTCATAGGGTTTTCATTGGCCAGTTGTTTCTAGAGTGAGCTGCTGGGTCCTTCTCCTCAGTCTCTTTTAGTCTGGAAGCTTAGCTGAAACCTGTCTACCATGGATGGCCTTGCTAGTATCTGAAATACCGGTGGCATAGCTTTCAGCATCATAGCAACATGCAAGCCCCCACAGCATGATAAACTGACAGACACGTGAGGGATCCTGGCTTACATGACATTAAATAATAATTTTGTTATTAAGGATTTGAACCAAACACTTGATCTGATAGTCTGGTTATATTAAGTACAAATAACTGAATAGTATAACTTATAACTGACTAAGGTTCACTGGATATAGTGGCTCCCAGCAACTCGGGAGGCAGAGGCAGGAGGATCACATGTTGGAGCCCAGAGGCGGCCTGCATAACTTAGCAAGACCCTGTCTCAAGACAAAAAACAAACAAGGGGCTGAGGGTGTAGCTCCGTGTCACAACACTTACAAAGCACATGTGAGGCCCTGGGTTCAGCCCCAACATACCAAAAAAAGAAAAGAATGACTAAGGTTTATACCTTTCCTAAACCCAGACAAGCCTTGACTATTTCCCTTTTGCACACCACACCCATGTCTGTGTATGTAACTCTAGAGCTACTTTAGATATTACTCTTGTAGCAACATGGTGAAATAACAATATAATGAAATTATTTATGGAACACTCTGATATTCATTCAACAAATATGTTTTACTGCCTTTGTGTGCCAGACATTATCCTAGGCACAGTAATGAAGTAACATATCAGGCATGTTGCACATTTTCATAGAAGCTTTTACTCCACAAGGTACTGTGAATGTGCCCATGGGCCTACAATGTTGTCTGTGTGTGTTGAAATAGCCTTTGGCCCAAAATGACAAATTCTGATCTAACAGAAGTATGTTTTAAATGATCATAGAATCTTTGACCATCATTTTAGTTATCTCAAGGCATGAGTGATGGCTTTCTGCACTTCCAATATAGGGACGAGCTGACAGATGCTGAGAATGGTAACATTCAGCTGCAAGCACAGCGTGCGTTTACCACCAGGCGGCAGATCTCTGAAGAAACGGAGAGTATGGACAACCGGGAGTCTTCTGAGGTATACATAGTGTCCTGGTTCTCCTTGACTCGTACATGTTATAGCAGTAGATTAAAGTCAGTGTGGCTCAAGCTTATTCTGTTCATTTTAGAACTGGGAAATTATAAGAGAAGATGAAACCCCCATGTATGGTAGCCAGCCCTTCCCATCACCTCCACCATCAAGTAACTTGGATGCTCAGATTCACCTTCCGGAAGAACTGAATGCCAGACTCACTGTTTGTGGAAATTCAACCACCAGCCAGCCAGCGTCCAGCTCAGTAAGAAGCTCTTAGATTCTATTATGGCATCAGGATTTTATATTATAACTATTACTCCATTCAACAACTACATCTTACACAAAATTGTGTGTTAATGAGCATGTAATGATAATGTGCTAGGGACCTTGGGACTTGACAGCATGGTTATTTTTCAAATATCCCCACTAGTAGTGTAGAACAGAGTCATAAATAGTCTAAGTGGTTGCTGGAGTCAAAACATCCATTAAGTCAGTGCCCTCTAGAAAAGCCATCAGGAACATACTTTACTTGAACAAACTGGGTTTATTACTTACCTCAGCAAGGAAGAACACATCCCAAAAGTGTCATGGTAAGAGGGTGTTTAAAAAGACTTAAAGTTGGAGCTGGGCACAGTGGCGCACGTCTGTAATCCCAGCGACTCAGAAGGCGGAGGCAGGAGGATCACAAGTTTGAGACCAGAGGCAGTCTGCGTAACTTAGTGAGACCCTGTCTCAAAAAGAAAATGGGCTGAGGGTGCAGCTTAGTGGTCCAGCACTTGGAAAACATGCAAGCGCGAGGCCCTGGGTTCAACTCCCAGTACCACAAAAAAAAAAAAAAAAGACTTAAGGTTTTGGGCTACTAGGTTATTTTGAGGAGAGCGCTGTCGGGAAGCAGGGGAAGTTTGTGATCCTGTGTCCCACATCTCATCCATAGTGAGGCTAAAGCAATGACTGGCAAAGAGGAGCGCTCACTCAGAGTTTGCCAGGATAGGGAGATATTTGATCTTCTGTGGCTTGGACAGTGTTCATATTTTGTCTGTGTTCAGACCCAGTGGCAGAGTCATCTTGACTTTGTCTTGGTGCTGCCTGAGTGCCAGCCTGGCGCCTGGATGTCAGGGCTGCCTTTTCCTTTTCAGTGGAGTGAGGTTTCAGCATTACATCCCAGATGTCATCAACACGCATGTGTGACTAAGAGCTGATGTACTCTGTCTAACTGAGGAGGTAGATGACATTCTCACTTGCTGTCTGCAGGGCCCAGGATATGCTACCTCAGTGGGAACAGCCTCGCTGGCTCTCCAATCTATATTACCAAGGCAGATTTAGCAAAAGACAAAGATTATTCTCTGAGGATGTTCTAGTCATTTCCAGTTTGCGTTCCCCCATCTTATTCAATTAGCGGATATTTACTGAGGGCTGATCATGTGGAAGACACTATATACTAGTTAGTGGGAATGCGTTGATAAACAAAGCAGACCAAAGTCCCCTGCTCTCCCAGGACTTATATTCTAGTGCAGGGGTCAGGAAACTACAACCTGTGGGCCAAATCAGCAGCTGCCTGTTGCCATAAATAAAGTGTCATTGGAATACAGCCACACCATTTGTCTGTGGCTGCCTTCACATCGTATCTTCAGAGTTGAGTTGTTATAACAGCTATATGGCCCACAAAACACATTTACTGCTGGAGCTTACTGTGCAGTTTATGAAATTCTATTCTAGCACCTTCTTCAAGAAGCATCACCGTAGATAATTGTGTTTGAATACTTACATGAATATCCATCAGTAGACCTGCCTACCTGCCTCCTTTCCTTCCTGTCTTCTGCCTGTCTGTTTTGCCTTCATTTCATTTTCTTTGTCAGGGGCCTACGAAAGGATCAGACAAAGACTTATAGAATAAGCCATATTAATTTGCTGGTGATAAATCACACAAGATCCCATTCTCTTTTCTCTGAGTATCTTTTATTATAAAAGTAATACAGGGTATCTGTATAATGCAACATTATATAGCTATGAAAAGAGTGAGATAGCTTTGAGTGTATGTTGTATGGAACAATCTCTAATCTCTAAGAGATATAAGTAATTAAAAACCAGCAAGGTACAAAACAATGTGTTTGACATACTGCCATTTATATAAATTATTTAAATGACAGAGAATAAATATGTTTATGATTTCTTTAAGGCTAAACAGGAAACGGGTAGCATTTATTTTCTCTGAAGAGAACAGGATGAACAGACATCCTTTGTGCCTTTTGAATTTTATACCATTTGAATGTACCACCTGTTCAAAAATATTATTTTGAAAGCATTATATGGTTATGATTAAAAATTGAGACAGTATGGAGGTACACAAAATAAAATTTGATTCCTCGATCTTACCTCTAACATGTACTTCCTCACTCACTATTAATGACTTGGAATATGTTGTCCTAAACTTTTTCTACATATTCATAAGCATGCATGCATACACATATATTTATAGACAAGTTTTAACATCTAAGGTTTTTTATTTTTATTTGTTTAGTGCTGGAGATTGAACCCAGGGCCTCATGCATACTAAGCATGCACTGTACCCACTGAACAATATCCCTGGCCTCAGATCATCTTATACTGACTTTTTGGTTACTTACTTTTTTCATTTGCTATATCTTAGACATTGGACTATTTCAATAAATATAGATTCACCTCTTTTATAATCAACAAAATAATCATCTAACTCTAGCATAGTACATTATACAAGTCATCATTAAGGTGTTTCTCTAGCGTCCTATTGTGATGATTTTTAGGTCATCTACCATTCTTGGTTATTATAAACATTACCGCAGTGGATATTCTGATGTGTATGCATAGAGCAAATTTCAGCATCGTTTAATAACAAAGCTAAGATATTCAGATAGTGACAATAGCATGTATATAAATGCAAGAGGGGAAAATGAATATGAGATTTCCGGGAAATAAGTAATCTGTGCAGAGGGTCCAGTAGTCAGGCCATGAGGCAGGAAGTGGCTGAAGAGGTCAGGGAGAGGTGGGCCCTGAAGCTCAGGAAGCGTTGTGTTGTGTGCTGTGGTTTCATGTAGTGACTGGCTGCAGTCATCGAGACCTTCAGCCAGAGAATGACGGGACTAGATCTGTGCTATAGAATACTCGCTGGCTGCAGGATGCAGTGTGGACTTCCGGAAATAAAACTTAATGCAGGAAAACTTATTGGGATGTTGCTGCCATAATAATCAACGTCACGAATGATGAAAACTTGAAATTATTTTTAAAAAGGCAAATGAGCTAAAATGGAAGGATAATGTATTTGAGAACTTGTTAAGAAGACAGAACAGGATGAAGGAACAGGCTAGAGTGGGTGTGGCTGGGAAACCTGAGTCTGGTTGTGACAGCCGAGGGCTTAGATATCCAGGGGAAGGTGTGTAGGAGGCTGCTGGGGGCCTTGGGGGAGAAGAGGAAGCTGGAGGCGGGAGGGGGTCCTGTGTGGTGCTAGAAGGGGGCTGCAGTCCTCCTCCTGCCCCTGTGACAGCCTTGTCCTTGCCAGTGGTCTTTTGTTCTGCCCCTCAGTACCCCCCTCTCTACCTTATCTACTGTTTAAAGATGACACTAATGGTGTTATTGTGCTGTTGTTTTTGTGTTTGTTTGTTTTTTAACAAGAATCATTCCAGTAGAAGAGGCAGCTTACAAGCCTATTCTTTTGAGGAACAGCCTGCACTTCCTGTGGTGAGTTCTGTCCTCTCTCCTCCATCATCAGTGAAAATATAAAACTCAGCACCTGTTTTCCTTATTTTTTTATTGGCACGCTGAGTGTGAATGACTGCCGAGCAGGGAACCCATTCAGCCCACGCTCTGAGGGGCAGAGGCTCAGGGGAGGGGGTGCAGGCTGGGACCCTAAGACGAAATGCGGAGAGCTGTCTCTCGCACTAACAGAACAGTCCCCGCGGTGTGGCTGCAGGGGGGATCTGGCCTGTCGGTGGGGCCCTGTGCTGACAGGGGGTAGTCGGCTGTGTGCACCTGCAGTTCTGGTTTCTGGTGTCCAGCCACCTCTGCCCTGCACGTGGCACACGGCATCCAGCTGTGCACACACTCCTGGCATCTGGCAGCCACTTCTGCCCTGTACGGGAAGGCAAGTCATGGATGTCATTCAGGTGTGTGGGACAGCACAGTGGCCACATTGGAGATTTCAGTCCTCGGTCCCTCTCAGTCCTTCCGTTTCAGTCACCCGTCCATAGAGTCCTCTGCCTCCTCTGCCTCCTCCGCTGTGGTGCTCCCAGCCCAGCCTCCGCTGCAACTTGAGCTTTATGAACTTCACGCCAGGGCTGTTGACTCACTTCTGCTCTCCTTTCCTCCATCCTCTTCCTGAGTCCAGTCTCATTATGCTGAGTTTGTCTCTGCCCTACGCAGCCCAGGCTTGATTTTTAAACAGAATTAAAACTCCCAGGTTCCCAGCCTCTTCAGCCCACCTTTTTCCTTGTCCACCCACAAACCCCGCTGCTGCCTTCACACCTATCTGCCCTTTCTTTCAAACACTTGGCTGTTCCCAGGTCAGTCCTCTCCCTCTCTCTGCTGGGTACATATTCCATTTCTCCCTTTGGAATGATTGCCTCATTTTTTTCCACCAACTGTTTCCAACTTTATTTCTTATTGTTGTTTTTTGTTTTTGTTTTATGGTACAGGGGGGTGGGGGCTAAACCCAGGGCCTCGTGTGTACTTTGCAAGCGCTCTGCCACAGGGAGGCACTCCCACCCCTTTTTTATTTCTTATTTTGAGACAGCGTCTTGCTAAGTTACACAGGCTGCCTCTGGCCTCAAACCTGTGATCCTCCTACCTCTGCCTCCCAAGTCCCCTGGGTTATAGGCATGTACCACTGTGCCCAGCTCTATTTGTAACTTTGTGTGGTGGTGTGTATATTAATTTTGAAAAGCAATATTTTCGCTTTTATAGAAATTCCCCAGAGGAATTTCGAGCTGCCAAAATCCTCAGCTCAGGGGTGGCTTATCTGTCTAAAAAGATGGCCCCACACTGAGAGAGGTACACAGATGGTGTGCCGGGTAGGAGGGACAGCCACCTGTGCAATCCACTGGCCTGGTCAACACTGACCATCAGTACCAGGACAGATGCCACAGAAGGACTCCCCTCACCAGCCCAACTCTTGTGGTCACTTGTCTGGCCTCCAGTAAGCCTGCTCAAGCACAGGTTCATGGTATTTCTCTCACTGTGCCTTGGAATGTCCTTCATGCAATAAAAATGTTGAATTTCTCCTGGACTAACAGGCATTCACCCAAGAAACAACTTTTAAGTGCAGCAGATGAGCAAGAGAATCTGGAAATGATTTATATTGTATTAGAAAAGCTATTTCTGTGCCGTTTTTCCCCCCTCAATACATTGATGAGGGTTTTAGTTTACTTCTGTGTAATTAAATGAGTTTTTGTAAGTTCATATAGTCATGCAAACATCACTACAATCAAGAACCCTTCCATCACTCCATAAAGTTACCTCAGTCCCTGTGTCACCTCTCAGCCCCAAGCAGCTACACTTCTGCTTTCTCTTGCTACAGTTTTGCCTTCAGTAGAAATTTCATACAAGGGGAATCAGACAGTACGTGGTCTGTGTGTCTCACTTCCTTCACTTAGCATGATGTTTCTCAGTCCATGTTGTTGCATGTTTCAGTAATTCATGATATCTCATTGTACAGCTATGTCTACCTCATTTATTCACCAGATGATGAACATTTGTTAAACTGAAGCTTTCATAATTTCATAACCTAACAGTTCATCGTAACTGTCAGCATGTTACTTACAGCTCCTGTATGTGTGCTAAATCATAGCTAGTGAAGACTGCCGCGATGGTATTTATGTTCTGATGCACTTTCGGAGGCAAGCTAAGCCTTCAAGAGTCAATCTGGTTCAAAATGACAAAAGGAAAGACAGACCTAGGACTGTTTAAAGTGACCCTGGAAATAACCAGACTTCACAAACAATACAAATGAAATGTGTTTGGTTTTACCGATCTATAATAAACAGCGAGTCCCAGACCTTAGAGAAACAAGATGGCAGCATTTCACTTGGCACCTAAGTGTGATTTCTGTAATTTACCTACCTGGGTTCAAACCTCAGACACAGTGTACCTTAGCAAATTACTTCAGCTCTTTAGGCTTCAATTTACTCATCAGCAAAATGGGCCAATATTAGCAATGATCTCATTAAGATTTGCGTGCGGATTAAATCATATGATCTGGGATCTACTGTGTGGCTGTTAGTGTTTATGTTTTATTAGTGCTCTATCACTCAGAATTACTATCTTTCTGATTTTTTCACAAGGGAGATGATATTTTGGTATAGTTTAAAATGTGATTTAAAATAAAGTTGATTGTACTAAATTAAAAATGTATCACCTTTCCATTATCCATTATAATGGTTTTTTACTTCAACATAAAATAAGATATGGCCCATTTTAGATTGTAAATGGGGAAGAAATGATGTGATCCTTCTTAAATGATTCTTTCACATTTATATTTAATTATGTTATTCTGCACTTTAGCTTTTGCCTACTTCATCTGGATTACCACCAGGTTGGGAAGAGAAACAAGATGAAAGAGGACGATCATATTATGTAGACCATAATTCTAGAACTACTACCTGGACAAAGCCCACCATACAGGTACCCTGCACTCTATCTAATAACTTGTTTTCTTATAGGATTAAAACTGTCACATTCCGTGTAAGCTGTTACATCACTGTGTAGTCTACACTGCACACTTCTAGCATCTTCTATTTATTTTGTGACATGGATGCTGAGTATCGGCCATTTCCTATGGCTCTCTAACATACATGAATTACAACTTGTTATTAATATAAAACAAGTCCAAATGAGACTAAGAGACCAAAGTAAATCTAGTCCGTTGGATGATTTTATAATTTAAATGGTTAAGATCACTATTTTGCTAAAAGATGATCTTGGTGAGTAGTCTCTGTTAAAGAAATTTATGATGATAATACTTCATCCTTCGCCACAGTGCATGCCTTCTGCAATACTTCCTCATGATTAGTAAAATATTTACATTATCTTATCACTGTCTCTCTTATTGAAAAACACAGAGAATAATACAGCAAATGCTCATATTCTTAATACTCAGAATGTACTATCATGAACAAGTTGCCATGTTCATTTCCACCGGCTTTATTTTTAAAACTAAAGTTCTAAAGATAATGTCAATTCCTTTTAGCCAAGCTATTGGTCCTGTTCCCCGGAGGGAGCTACCATTCTTCATCTGTTGTGTATTCTTCTACCCTATTTGATATATTTACACAGAGAGCTAAGCAAGGCAAAATATTGTGTATGTCCATGTGTTTCAAATTTTGTATAGATGTTATGCTGTGTAAATCTAAATCTTTTTTTTTTCCCAGCATTGCTTGGGAGCCCCATTCATGTTGTTATAAATAGGCTTACTGTATTTGTTTTAACTACTATCAGTCATGAATATATTACATCTTAATTGTCCATTTCTGTAGTGGACATTTGTCATTTATTTTGAACCTGCTTCTATGGACAGGGTACTCCCTTCTATGTGAGTCTTGGGGGGCAAAGCCAGACACCTCCTCTACACATTGCAACTCCCTTTAAAGCTGAGCTATCCAGGCCCTCAGAGGTGGATGTGGATTCCTCAGTCAGATGCGCCCACAACAGACTTCTAACTATTATTGGGTTTTTGTTGTTTTGTTTTGTTTTGTTTTGTTTGCCAAAGTCTCACTGGGTAAGCCAGGCTGGCCTTGAACTTTTAATCCTGCCTCAGCCTCCAGAGTGGTGCTGGGTTCCGTGCATGTGCCGCCATGCCTAGCTGTTAACTACCATCTCACTGCTTCAGAATTAGCTGATACATCATAAACTGTTATAAAAACAAAGTTTCACAAAACACATTAGTAGAAAAATTGAGAAAAATATTACTAAAATGTTGGGGAAAATTAATTATATGTGAAAACATTCATTTGGAAATGAACCTCAGATGTTTAGGGCTTGTTTACAAGCCTGTGTTCTGTGTGCAGGGTAAGTCGTCTTTTTAACCATAGCTATTTGTGAGTTTTCTATAAAATTTTACAGTATGACTTAATTAATGTATTAGGCCACAATGGAGACCAGTCAGCTGCCATCAAGCCAGAATTCTGCAGGTCCTCAGCCACAGCCCCCCATGGGTGATTCAGCACAGCAGGTGACCCAGACATCTGAAATTGAGCAAGGATTCCTTCCTAAAGGCTGGGAAGTCCGCCATGCACCAAATGGGAGGCCTTTCTTTATTGACCACAACACCAAAACCACCACCTGGGTAACTTTAATACTCTTCAGCTTAAATTTATAACAATAATGATCTCTTATGTATAGTTATTTATAATCTTTAAATGTGTTAGTATACCTACCTTTCCTAGTATTCTTTGAAATATATATGATTTTTTTTTTTTTTTTTTTTTGCAGCACTGGGGTTTAACCCAGGGCCTCATGCCAGTATGCTTTGCAAGTGCTGGACCACTGAACTGTGTCCCCAGCCCATTTTTTTTTTTTCTTCTTTTTTGAGACAGGGTCTCACTAAGTTATGCAGACTGCCTCTGGTCTTGAACTTGCAATCCTCCCGCCCCGACCTCCCAAACCACTGGGATTACAGGCATGCACCACCGCACCCAGCTATATATAATATACGATATTCTTAATAATATTTTTCTTTTCTCTTCAAATTTTTTCTTCTCTCTCTCTCTCTTTTTATTTTTATGTTTCTTTTTTGCAGTACTGGGGGTTGAACTCAGGGCCTCGTGCTTGCCTGTTTTGCCGGTGCTGTACCACTGAGCTGCACCCCCACCCCAACTTTTTTTACTTTTTGAGACAGGTTTTGCTCATTTACGCAGACTGCCTCTGGTCTCAAATTTTTTTCTTAAAAATATTTCAAGATATGCTTACACTCTTTTTATTATCATCTTGGATTATCATGGAGATATTCCCATTTATTTCCTATTTACAGTTTTAAATTCACTAACCATAGATGCTTTGGAAGATATTTATTAATAATCTTTTACCTTTATGTGAAACTGTATAGTTCCAAAGGACTTTTGAGTCTGTATCTCATTTATACCAAAAAGACCTCATGAGGCTAAGTAAAACAAGTATTTTGTGTTTAAGATAGTCTTAAAGTCGTTTGGTGGTTATTTCATCACCAATAGAAAAATTAGTAAAATTAGCAACAGCAGCGTAGATTTTAATTCACTATTAAAAAGACCAAAACAGCTTAAATAAAACTAAAATACTTTAATGAATAATTTCATAAAATAATATTGAAGTGATTATATATTAATCCAAATAAATTGAACTTTGTTCTCTTTTTTAACATTCTGAATTGACTTGAATAAATGTTTTAGGCTCACCTTCCTATCTTTCAAAAATACTAATAAATCAACACTTGAACAAATAAGTACCAGAAAGCATGTTCAGAGGCGTAGAAATAACAGATAGGCCAATTTAATGTGCCAGTCTTTCACCAGTTTTTTTTTTTTTTCCCCCCAGTACTGGGGATTGAACCCAGGGCCTCGAGTTTGCATGCTCTGCAAGTGTTGGACCACTGAGCTGCACCCCCAGCCCATTTTTTTGTTTTTTTGTTTGTTTGTTTCTTTTACTTTTTGAGACAGGGTCTCGCTAAGTTACACAGACTGCCTCTGGTCTTGAACTTGCAATCCTCTTGCCTCCGCCTCCCGAGCCACTGGGATGACAGGCATGCACCACCACACCCGGTGCTCTTCCACCAGTTTTTGTGCAGAGGAAAGCTCTGTGTGGTGACACAGTTCCTAAAGAGTGGGGTAGAATATTCTTGGTGGTTTATGTGAAAGACATGATCCCTCTCTGAAAACTGATCCTCATCATTCCTCTTCATAACATAATCGGGGAGTGATAGGTTTTAGGAGGAGAAACTTATGTTACAGATTAAGGACATGAAGTATAAACAGATTTTTAAAAGGGAGTATCTTAAACATCGTTGACATTAGAAAACATGGCAATATATTGCTTTTCATTATTTTAAAATTTGTGTGTATATTGTTTTATTTATTTACTCAACCAAAAAAGGAAGATCCAAGATTGAAAATTCCAGCTCATCCGAGAGGAAAGCCATCACCTGACTCTTCCAGTGATCTGGGGCCTCTACCTGTAAGTTCACGGAACTGCTCCAATCTAACTTGACTATCTCAAACATTTTGTAGTTTGGAATACAGTAGTCCTTTAACAACTAAAATTAATATTATTATCGAACTACTGATGCCATCTACTGAGAATGGCAAGTGCAAAATACGTAAACTATGTAGCCAATGCTGGTTTTGTACCCATACATCTAAAACTCTGTTCTAAAATCATTGAAATACATTTTTTAATTATAGCCAGGATGGGAGGAAAGAACTCACACAGATGGAAGAATCTTCTACATAAATCACAGTATGTGCAATGTGACTTTTTTATTACATTATTATTTTTTTAATACTGAATGTGTGTGTGAGAAAGAACACCTTTTTTTCTTCTCCTTTCAGATATGAAAAGAACACAATGGGAAGATCCGCGGTTGCAGAACGTTGCGATAACTGGACCAGTAAGTCTCGGCATCAGTGTGCTCAGATGGGATTGTTCTGTCATATCTCCTCAAGGGCATGACCCTACAGGCTCCAGGGGAAAGCACATTTGCCATCTCTCCCCTCCCTCTGCCCCTACTCCCAAGCCTCAGTTATTTGAAAGAACAGCATGAAGTCATCATCCTTTCTCTACAAAATAACCTTATGAAATGTGTGAGGCAAACAGAAGGCTAGGCCAACAGGCTGCTGAGCTCACACTATTGTCTGAAAACACATTGACAGTCCTCAACAAATCAGAGAGGAGCGAAGAGTGTCAGGATGAGGAAACGGTAGCACCCTATCAGCTCCAGGGTTATGTCTTGAACTTTTTGGTAGAAGTCATTGTAAATGCTCACTTTATAAGACATATCTATATTTAAGTATAGCCTGCAGCCATAGCCCTGTGGCATCCGATCCCGTCAGATCTCAGAAGCTAAGCAGGGTCGGGCCTGGTTAGTACCTGGATGGGAGACCGCCTGGGAACACCAGAAGCTGTAGGCTTGGGAGAAGGACCCGGCAACCCCCTCCCAAAAATCAATCTGCCATTGAAAACCCTATGAACAGCAGAGGAGCACTGACAATAGTGTTTCTGCAGTTGTACATAGGGTCACTATGAGTCGATACCAACTCGACGGCACCTAACAACAACAACAACAACAATATTTAAGTATAATATGATTATACCACCCTTAAGTAAGGCTAACAATGGGAAAATCATTCTCTTATATAGCTGCTTTTCTATTTTTTATTCTGATTGTTTTCTCATTCACAAAAAATCATAAAAATTGGGCATATGGATTTCTCTAGAGTACTGTTTAGTATCTTCGTGTGTTAGTCTTTTAAATAATGAATAAGAAGGGCAACTCCTGGGAATTCAAGGAAAAAGTACATTTTTGAAATGTTTCTTTAATGGAGAAATCCCTTTGAAAGTCTTTTTAGAAATGGAAATTTTTGTTTCTAATGTTTCTGTACTTGGAAGAAACTTCCTGTTTCTGGCACGTTACATCTCAAAAATATTGTGTAATGAAAATCACAGCCATAGGAATTGCTGAATAAAATTTTATCTTAAACAGAGAAATTAAAAATTTGCAAGCGTTATATTTGTTTCTTCAAATGAAACTTTAATTTCCAAATATTCTATTTATGTGCTTTTAACTTAGGTTCGTAAAACACCCAGAGAGGAATGCCGGGCACAGTGCCACACACCTTGAATCCCAGCAACTTGGGAGGCAAAGCTAGAAGTAACAGGAGTTCGAGGGCAGGGACAGCCTGTGTAACTTAGTAAGACCCTGGCTGAAAAATACAAAATGGGCTGGGCATGCAGCCCAGTGGTAGAACACTTGCAAAATATGTGCAAGGTCCTGAGTTCAATGCCCAAGTACCACCAAAAAAAAAAAAAAAACCTCCAAGCGGAACTTTTTTCCCCTACTACTGGTGGGCTGAACTCAGGGCTCTACCACTGAGGTGCACCCTCAGCCCTTTTTTAGTTTTTTTTAATCTTGAAACAGGTTACCTCTGTTGCACAAGCTGCTTTGGGCCTCAAACTTGTGATGTTCATGCCTCTGCCTCCCCAGTCACTGGGATTAGAGGCTTGTGCCACTGTGCCTGACCCCCCAGGGGAACTTCTAAAGTTGTTCTAGAATACCAACAACCTAATCCTTCTTTATTTTTCCAAATTTTCCCACTAAAGGCAGTGCCCTACTCCAGGGATTACAAAAGAAAGTATGAATTCTTCCGAAGAAAGTTGAAGAAGCAGGTTAGTGATATTTATCATAAATACTATGAATGATCGCTATATAGACTGAAAGTAATGAAAAATGAATTTCAAAAAATAGTAGAGAATTTATCCTATATTTGCAAACAACTTGGAGTGAATAGTTTCGCATAGAGAAAGGGTGCGTATTGTTGAGTAATTTACATATCATTAAAAAACATAATTACCTTATTTCTGTGTTTATTTTTCAAGACACTTTGTAATATAAAAATAGTTTAAATCTGGTGTTTCCTCATGGGGTTTGGGAACTTGATCTTTGTAGAATCTTGAGTAAGAGTAGCTCAGGAAATTATCTTCTTGCCTTATCTTTTGATTGTGTTGGATTCTTTAGTACATTGTTGTTTTCCAGCAATAGTCATTCATTCTTTATAGCTTCATATATAACACATCTCTACATAATTTGACACCTGCAGCTGTGTGGGGCATGCACCTCCCAGTCTGGCCTGGAGGTTCGGACCGGCAGCGCCACCGAGCACACAGATACTAAACACAATTCACTCGTGACCCTCAGGTGAGGGGCGCAGACTCCTGCGACCCTCAGGACCCTGGAGGAGATGGGAGAAAGGAAAAGCCTCAGGCGCTTTTGCCTTCCAGGGGCAAACGCCTGTGTTGGTCGTTTCGGTGGTCACGAGGAGACAGCTGTTGCTTCATCGGTGATCAAACGGAGAGCAGGTTCTTTCCTTATTGATGATTGCAACGGGAGAGCATTCTTTCCTCACCAAAGGTCTGGGAGAGAGCAGGAAAGCTATTTCCTCATAGGTGGTCCGGGCAGGAACGGGTGAGAAGGTCTTGCTTAGCCGATGGTGTGGGCAAAAAGCGAAGAAGGGCCAGAGGGCCTAAAAGACCTAAAAAGCTCAAGCTGCTGCAGCACAGCTCTTTATATAGCTTGCCTATGGAATGGCCTGAGCCAATCAGCTTTCTGTCCAATTGTCCAATCAGGAAGGGTTTTGTACAAACGTGCAACCAAGTTACTTTCATTTTCCCTAGATTTCTAATTTACAAACCAGATATTCAAAAGCCATTTTCCCAGTTTGGGAGTTTTTGCCAATTTCCTCCCAATTTTTCCCTACACAGCTGTACCACTGTGTTGTCCAATCTTATCAGATCTCAGAACCTAAGCAAGGTCAGGCTTGGTTAATTCTCGGATAGGAGACCACCTGGGAACAACAGATGCTCTAGGCTTGGGAGAAGGACCTGGCAACCCACTCCCAAAAACAGTCAGCCATTGAAAACCCTATGAATAGCAGAGAAGCACTAACAATACTGTTTTACCTGTTGTACGTAGGGTCGCTATGAGTGGGACACAGATTCTACGGGACCTAACAGCAACATAATTTGATAATATAACTGTGAATGGAACTATAGATGGATAACTCTTATTACTTGTCTTCTTTTGCTTATCAGATACATTTGTTTCACTTCTTTCCATCACCATACACTCAATATCTTTAGAATTAAACTCATTATTTGCCCATCTATTTCAGTTTCGTTGGTGTTGACCAACATTTTTAATCCCTGCCTTATCTGCTCATCCTTTCCTCCTTTCCCCGCAGTTTAGAAACACTACCACTAGATGGCTATATTGGGTTACACGTTCTTGGGTTCTAAGCCAAAAGAATGCTTTCCCAAAGATACAAGATGGTGGGTCTGCTAACCACAGATTTTTCATCCAAAATTTTAACAAAAAATGAAATACAATTGGTTTTTTGTGTAAATATATTATACCTGAATAAAATTCTTAAGTATCAGCAACCTTTTACACTCTTCTTGAAGAGTTACTTTGTTTCTAAATTACTCTGGAAATTTGTTTGCCGCTTCCAGGGTTTGGGATTTTAAACCTTGGTTGATGTATTTTTCTAACAAATATTTTTATTTTTAAGGAGAATATTCTGGTGGAGCACAAGTGCTAGCTTCTCCATTTGCCAGTGTGGACACTTGTAAACAAATTGGAATATCTGTTAATGTCTTCCAGACATTAGGAGATAAGGACAAGGCCTATGTTAACAAGCCCCAGAATATAAAAACCATACTGAAAACAATAACATTTATTGATATTTCACTGTATCCCAGGCATTCTTCCAAGTATGTTATATGTATTATTCATTCAATCTCTACAATGACTCTGTAAGGGAACGTTGTCACATTTTTTAGGCAAGGAAACTGAGACATGTAGAGATTAGGTCATGTGATCAAGCCCCATGTTTATGGAGTAGAAAACCCAGATTCAGACCACAGTCTGTGCTAATAACCATCAGAGCATATCATATTGGTAATTAGAGAGAAGCTGTGTATGGAAATTACCCAGAATACAACAAAGGTATATAAAGAGATAAGCACAGGAAAGAAAGGTGAAGAGGCACAAAGCCTCAGAGAAATTCAAAGAAATGAAGAGGAGGCTGAGAATTGGAGCACTTACATCAACAAAAGGTCCCAAACAAGGTTTAAAAATTAAAATTCATACCTAGACAAATCACAGCTAAAGAGTAGGAACACCAAGACAGAGTTAAAAAATTAATAACCAGTGCCTGAAAGGCTTGAGCTGTCTTTAACATTTTCTTCTTCTTTATCCTCAACATCGGATTAGTTAGGAATAATGATGGCTAATAATTGTAGTGCTCACCATGGGCCAGACATGCACTTTAAATGCATAAGGCCATTAATTCTTGAAACAGTTCAATGAGGGTAGGTGGTATTATATGCCTAGTTATGGATGAAGAAATCAAGTCTTAGAAAAAGCATGTAACTTACCTGGAGTCATAGAGTGAAGAGTGGAGCCAGGATCTGAACATGCAGCCTCACTCCAAAAGCCACACATTTGTCCGTTCCTCAATTCACACTGGATCACAACAAATTATGGATAACACTTCGGAAAATGGGAATACCAGAACACCTAATTGTGCTCATGAGAAATCTGTACATGAACCAGGAGGCAGTTGTTCGAATAGAACAAGGAAACACTGAGT
Source organism: Pedetes capensis (assembly GCA_007922755.1). Classification (NCBI taxonomy): domain Eukaryota; kingdom Metazoa; phylum Chordata; class Mammalia; order Rodentia; family Pedetidae; genus Pedetes; species Pedetes capensis. Next base: position 73 of record VMDO01009396.1, on the reverse strand, counting down.
GGTTTAAAGTTGAGAAAGGTGTGCATCAGGGCTGTATACTTTCACCCTATCTCTTCAATTTATACGCTGAGCA